>ATSW01101880.1:0-16821 GCA_000444245.1 Botryllus schlosseri | reverse complement strand
TCACTTTTATAGTTTTGACTCGAGTCAAGTCGAGTCATTTTCAATTCACCTCCGAGTCGAGTACGAGTACAAGTCAGCGAGTAAAGGGTCGAGTCCGAGTCCAAGTCATTTCGTTGGCTGCTCAGTTTCGAGTTAAGGTTTTGTTAAAACCACTTTTTGTTACTCTCTTTGGTGATGTCTCAGGTTCGCAATTAGAATATACTAATTTCCTCACTTACATACAACGGTTTCTGGTCGCATTTGCAATTACCACTAGCAATAAGCGAAATACAAACAGCGTGGTTGCTTGACTATTTTTCGAAATTACAATGAAATGTCGGCCTAGGCCGTCTGAGACTCGAGTTATATGGCTTGGTCCGAGTCATGCGTAATGATTCGAGTCCAAGTGGAGTCAACACACAGATTGACTCGACTCGAGTCGAGTCATTTCTATATTTTGAGAAAATGATTCTAGTCGAGGCGGGTCATTTCTGTATTTTGAGAAAATAACTCGAGTCAAGTCTAGTCATCAGAAAATCGCGACTCGAGTATTTACAACCCTGGTAGCCATACATTTACTCACGTATTTTATTAGCGTTTCTATGCGTGAGCGATACAGCAACTTCATATTCTTTATTTGATTCAAGATAAATAGCCAATTAATCTTTCCTTCACCAAGTTAGCAAAATGTAATGACTTCTCATCATTAATCATACTTCGAAAATTCAATTTGACTTGAATCGTTACTTGACTCGTAACTTGACTTGACTCGAGTCACCTCCACAAATCGGGTGACTTGACTTGACTCGAGTTACCTTTGAAAATCGATTGACTTGACTTGACTCGAGTCAAAATCTGCAATGACTCGTGACTCGAAGGTAGTGACTTGATCCCAACACTGCATATCACACAATGAAATCAGAATGTTGACAATTTATACCAGTGGTTCCCAACCTCTTTTTAGACACGCCCACCTTTATGACAGTGAAAAATTTCGCGCCCCCCTTATCGTCATGTCACAAAATCAACCGGGATGCTAGCAACCTCAACAGATTGTTTGATGGCATGGAAGGTTATGACTGTTGACGAGAGAATTAAAAAATATGAAATTCGGTCTATATAGAGAAAAACACGCGTGAATTGTAGGTAGCCGAAATCGCGCAGAGCGCGAAAATTTTTTTCAGTTGACCGCTTCTTCGCGCCCCCCTTCAGATGCATCCACGGCCCCCTAGGTTGGGAACCACTGTTCTAGATCAGCGGTTCTCAACCTTTTTGGACATGCGCCCCCCTTGGGGATGGTCGAAAATATTGCGCCCCACCTGACACCCCCTACACTTTTCGTCATGTCTAAAAGAGCACATCATCTAATACAGAGGTAGGCAACCGTTTTGTCATCACGGCCCATTTCGATTACTTATGTAGCCCAAGGCCGCATTCCAGGGCGTAGCCGTAATGAACTAACTGGACGCCAAATACCTAATCTGTCCATATCCATTGCCGGTGAACTCCGGAGTCCGGACTATTATACTTTTAACAAAAGCCTTTTGTACGTACCGAAATCGCGTGTCGCAATGTTATGAATAAATGCTGGGATTGTTTATTGTCGCACCGAGCGCTAAAATTTTTCAGATTCACGAATGAATTCCGTAATTAATAGTAGCAGTATCACATATTATTATCAAATAGTTATCCTCTCTTAGCCCATGTAATCAGATACACCGGTAGGGTTCATTGAGAGAGTGCTTTTGTAAATTTAGGGCAAGTTATAAATGATAGTGCATCTTCGGGTGGGCCAAATGTTATTAGTCACTTGGTTGCATGCTGTTATTTCTTGACCCCCGATCAGGATTGTCGATTGTATCGGTAGTGGAAATATATTACAATCGTCCAAATTTACCATAAACAAATTTCGTTCGTGAGGAGCACACGATTCCGGCTCAGAGTGAGAAGGGCGCTACTATATTAAAATCGAAAAATCAAGTTCTGTTGAATTGCGCAGAGTGTGAAGAAAATTTCAAGATTAATTAAAATCTCTCAAAAATTCGGGAGTGAATTCGTAATTTCAATTTGCATGTCCACGGATGCCAACACATATACTAATTGAATTAGGTGTCGACGGTCGCACAAATTCCTATCTATAGCAACAGGTTGCCCTTCCCTGATCTAATAGTATAGATATGGTAGGTCTTACGCCCAGTTTGAATCCGCATTCCAGTTGTTGAGTCTTTAATATTTCTGACAAATTTCCCCAAACTTGTTTGAAAATATAGCAAAAAAAACATTGAACAGGACATGAAATTATTTCAAGGTAGGTTGCACTGAGACTAGTCCTAATGCTGGTAGTGACTACAGAGAGCACGGCATCGTTCTGTACTGCCATGCTAAATTTGATCACTTTTGGAATTGAATAAATTGTGTTTATTTAGGGAAGCTTAATTGAGGGCGAAACCGGGCAACTTGCATCTAAATCTGTTATAGGCAGTGCAGTTCGCCAATTATTAACAACAGCTACCCAGCGCACCGAACTTTAGGCTACTGCCCAAGTTATGAAGCAATGAATGACTTACACGTGGGAATTGCTCCAAATTTTCAAAGAATATCAAAAATTTGCTCAAATGAGGTTGAAATCAGCCTATACTCCGTTGAGCGCGACTGCTGGAGTTAGAATTTGGCGAGATTTCTTGAATACGAAATAAGTTTCATCTTTAACAATCGTCTTCTCAGAATGATTGTGAAGCACATTCTTAGTCAGAATTCACACAGACGTGGTCAATTTCTCGCGCCCCCCTGAGAGCTTCTCGCGCCCCCCAGGTTGAGAACCCCTGATCTATACGGATAGTTTGATGATATGGAAGGTTAGGACTGTTGATGAGAGAGTTCTCCCAATATCAAATTCGGACTATACACAGAGCAATAACTATGAAATGGAGATAAATCGCGCCAAGCGCGGTAAAATTTTTCAATTTACCGGTGCTTCGCACCCCCTTTCAGATGCTTTCACGCCTAACAAGTGGAGCACGCCCCCAGGTTGAGAACCACTGGTTTAGCCTATATTGTAATTCGCTACGTTTTCTGTTGCTACTGAAGTATGAGAAACAGTTTAGCATGGCTGAATTATCTAGTTAAGGGGGCACGCATGGAACACCGATGTAAATAGGCTAATTATTTTATGTTGTGACTGTCAATGTAACAATGTAATTGGAATTGTAATTAGGCAAAATTTTCATCAAATTACAATTACAATTACACAAAATAGAAATGCTTCAATTACAATTATAATTACAATTACAATTACACGAAAAAATGCATATAATTACATTCGGCTCAATTACAAATTACGATTGATCCAACTCTGATATATATAACCATTTTTCCATAATAACTTCAATATAAGCTGCTAGATAGAAATGACCAGGCTTCACGTTATATCAGGGGCGGGCAACTTCTCCAGTTGGCGGGCCGGATATGGGAAAATTAAGAATTTGGCGGGTCGGATTCCTGAATTGATACATAAATCGCGTATTTGTCCACCGATACAACGAATAAATCGTATCTAATGTAACCTATAAATTTAAAGTAGAGACCAAAACAGTAGCCTATTTATTGGATTACGCGTAATGTAATTCACTAGATATTGAAGTCAATAAGACATCCGTGGTAATCAAAGTTGTCACCGAGTTCTTTAAACTCTGGCTGCATGTCAGACGTAAAAACCCCTGTGAAAGAATGCACGTGAGCGTCAGTTAGATTGATAATGTTTATTGTCGAAAATGTTTGCTTGCAAATGTATGTAGACCCGCGGGTCACATTATCATGGAACACCGGAGACTGTCTGCGGGCCACTCAAAATCCCGCCGCGGGTCGTATGTTGCCCGCCCCTGCGATAAATACTCATTAAGAAATTGTTTGTCAATTTTGGTGCCATATTTGTTGCGATCATACCCAAATGTGTCGTCGGAAGCGTTACGCTTTATTATTATATTCGCCAACACCTATCTTTGTGGGAATGGATTTTTTTTTCGGCATTCGTTAATATCCTATCGAAGCCGCGGATTTCGGACACGACCACGCATTTCAAGAAATGCAATTGCAGAATTCGCTTTGAAGTAATAGAAGTCAACTTAATTTCTAGATGAGTATGATCTTATTTTCAAGAATAGTCATCTAGTTGCTGTTTATCAGTAAACCGATATAGTTATCATTTGCACAAGACAGATGACGTTTGCACGATAATTGAGCTCAATTTGAATTAAAACTTTATGTGGGTCCGCGACGATCTGAAAGGGGTCCGCGAAGACAAAAAGGTTGAGAATAGGGATGGTGTGAACCTCTGAAAGGTTCAGGTTAGTGTGAACGTGAACCTTTTTGCAAGGTTCTGTGTGAACGCGAACGTGAACCTCATGACGTCACGTGACGTCATATTACCAATTCCAACCCCACATTTCAGTGAAGTGATAGCCTATTTGTACACGATACCTAGCGACGACTTGGGCCACGTAATGCCACAATGCTGAAGTACATATTGACCTCTCAAACGTCACCAAATGTATCAACTGAGGCAATCAAATGATATATTAATCCCATAAAATCAATATCTTCCGTCACTTTGCCAACAATTTCGATGAGGACTTGCAGGGGAATATAAGCTTAGGCCAGGGGTGGGCAAACTTTTGAGCTCGCGGGCCGCATTCAACATCTGAATCCATTCGCGGGCCGCACTATATAAAATTGGGACTATAAACAAAAACGCAATATTGGTATTTGATTATATAGTGAGGACATGGCCACACATAGCTTTGATGATATCGTACAAGCCTCAGAAACAGTGGCGATATTTCATAGGCTGGTCGGCCTCTATACCCAATTTGTCAAAACTAATGCGATGAAAGTCGGTTGTCCCGATTCGTAGAACAGGATTGAAATTTAAATCTCAGAGCAGCGATCTGTTCAAAGATTCACTAACTCAACTTTTGGTTCAGTTCCAGGACACACAATGCTGACAGCATCATAACCATGTTAGCTTCAAACACGCTTCTACTATGTGTAGATATAATATAAATACCCCAATTCTACGCACACATAGAACGAATCTACCTAAGACACGCGCGAATTGTTTTTATAAGCATATCACTGAAATAATTAAAACTGAAGTGGCCAATCTGAAATCACACTCGTGATCCGAATTATCTCAATCTCGTTTAGGATTTCTGTCATGTTTAGAAAATGAAATATTTCAAACTGCGTGGGCGGATGGTTTGATGGCATGAAAGGTTCGACTGGGGATGAGAGATTTTTAAATATGAAATTCAGACTAAATAGTAGGAAAGAATTCTGAACAGGATGTAAATCGCGCGAAGCGCGAAAAAATTTTTCAGTTGAGCTCAGCTTCGGGCCCCTGCCTTAGAATTATCATGTTGAAATAGGTTAAGAAAAAGTTTAATCAAGTGTCTGCATTAATTTGATTTTTAGTACGCATTTTATCAATATTTTTAATAAGCTTCTTTATACTCTCGCGGGCCGCATGCGGCCCGCCGGCCGTAGTTTGCCCACCCCTGGCTTAGGCGGTCTAGGCCAGAAGGACAATGTATTCGGCGTCAAAGTATTGCTACGTTAATATTGAGCAGAGTGTAAAACGGGTTTCAGTACATGCTACTGATATTACCCCATCAAAAAGTTATACATCAGTAGCCAACATCCCAATGATGATACAATAAGCATATGAAATCTATATTGACCCAGAACGCCCGCTAGATTTTTTACATCAGACAACGATATCAATTTCATTGATTTGTTGAATAAGCACCATTCGCTGACTACCTACATTTAGCGTATTTCGCTTTTGATGTTGTGTGATTGCGGGTCAAGCTCACAGCAAAGAGTTACTAAATATTCGAGCTAACTTTTTTAACAAAGCAAGTAAAATTTTCGAGATTGTCAAGGTGCATGCTCGTTAAGTGTTGACTTTTTTTATGCTGCCAGCGCCATGCATATAGTGGCCCGCAGTTGAAATGCAATAAATTTCAACCAAACATGTTATAATGAAGTGAAAATTGTACTATATGAAAAGGATTCACAATGCAGAACCTAACAAGGTTCGTTTGTGAACGTGGACCTCTACATTTCTGAGGTTCACGCACAGAACGCGAACGTGAACCTCACGTTCACACCATCCCTAGTTGAGAACCACTGCCCTAGTGATACCTAGCGACGACTCAGGCCACATAATGCCACAATGCTGAAGTACATACTGACTTTTTCAACGTCGCCAAGTGTATCAACTGGGGCAATCAAATGATGTAATAATCCTATAAAATCAATATCGCCCCACGCTTTGCCAACAATTTCGACGAGGACTTGCGGGGAATATAAGCTTACGCCTTAACGGTCTAGGCCAGACAGGACAATGTATTCGGCGTCAGAGTGTTGCTACGTTGATATTGAGCAGGGTGTAAAACGAGTTTCTATTCTTGCCACCCATATTACCCCATTAACAATTTATACAGCAGTAGCCGCACGGATTTGGTTTTTATGATACAATAAACATATGAAATCGAGATCGACTCCGTGAGAGAGAGTCGGGAGTCGTGAAAAATATACTAGCTGGAGTCGGAGTCGAAGTTTGTAAAAATGCTCCTGACTCCGACTCCAACTTTCAACCAAATCGCGATCAACGGAAAATTACTGATGGGGAGTCAAAATTTGGTGCAATTTGTGCAGTTATACCATGATATTATGAAAGAGTAAATACATCGTCTGGTTTTGTAAGTGACAACGTCAGTTGTAAAATTTATGCGAAATATAACCAAACGCTGCATCCCACTTGACAAAATCAAAAACATTTGTAGTAAGTAGCTCAGCCGCTTGGGTCGAATAAATGTTTAAGAAAGAGTGAAAGTATGCTACATGCTATTTGACTGCTCCCTCAATTTCCTTTCTTATCACCGTTTATTAGTAGTGTGAGGACGTGTGCTTGTCATCAGTATAGTGTGTAGTGAGAGAACTTGTACATCTCTGTATTAGTTGTTGAGTTGTTGACTCATACACTAGCTAGACCGACTAGAGCAGGGGTTGGCAGCCTTTCTCTCTTCGTGGACCCCTTTTGCACCGTCACGGACCCCTCAAGTTTTCGATCGAAATCAGCTCAATTATCGTGGAACCTTCATCTGTCTTGTGCAAGTATTAACTGTAGGCTTGTGAGAAACAGCCACAAAATGACTGTTGGTGAAAATAACATCATGGTATATGTAGAAATTGGGCAGACTTTTATTATTTCGAAGCGAATTTTGCAGCTGTATTTATTGTCTTGAAAATTCGCGTCTTCGATTTGATATAAACGAATGCCGAAAATATTTCTTCATTGGTGCTGGCTAATGATGCTATCAATGGGTAACGCTTCCGACGATACCATTTGGTGTGATCAGGCGCGTAGCCAGTAGCCACTAGCGAGCCGAAAAATAAGGTGGGTTTGAAATAAAAGGAGGGGTCAATTTTTCTCGAATTTACCAATATAGCATAGGGTTACCATATTTTTGTAACACAAATTCTGGACGCTCTTTAGCGCCCACTAGCGGATTTCAAAATGAGGTGCGAGCACATTGTGGATCGATATGACGTCACACCAGCAGAGCTTTGTCTATCGACTAAAGGTGGTCACGATCCGATTCAGGAGTGTGTGGTTGTGTGATGTAAGTTGTAACCAGGGCCGAAGCCACATTTTTCAGCCCTGCCACGCCCAAATAAACACTGATCTTGAGCCGACTGTAGGGTAGTCGATGCGACTTCTGTTGGCTTATTATAGGCTATGCATCTGGTTTCTACAGGAGTCTGGTCGTTCAATGATTTGAATGAATTATGTCAACAATATTGGTTCTTCCATACATTACTGTGTATGATCAGAGTTGATGTTTTTGCGGCATATACACCGACTCGTGATATAGGCTACATACACATGATCTGTGCATAACTGCATTCGCATACCATCAGTGCATGGCGTGCATATGCCTCTGGAAAGGGAAGGTATAGATATAGTCTTGTGCGGCTTTCTAATTCTTTCACCACCCCTCCATGCTATCACAATGCGCCAAGCCGGGAAGTCATAGACACCAGTGTTACTAATCAGGTCTTTCATGGTCTGATCCGGCCGGGGATCAATCCCACGACCCACCGACTATGAAGCAGGACGCTTCACCATTACGCTATCTTGTACATCGGTAATTCGTATGTCCAAACGGCCTAAAGCGACTCTATGAAAATACCGTTATCTTGTAATTGCGATTACAAGTAAACTTATTTCTGTAACTTGACCTAATGTTATTTTTGTTTATTTTTGATCGCAGTTTTTGCGAGGGTGGTATCCCCATCAGACATGGGGTGATTACTTCACGAATGTAATCGATTGCGATTACGATTACTTGTGAATCCCGCGATTACGATTACGATTACGATTACAGCCAAATCAGGAAGTAGTCGATTACGATTACGATTACTTTTCAAAAGTAATCACGATTACTCACGATTACATTTGTTTTGCTTCTTAGAACTAATTTCAGAAGAGATTTTGGAAGACAATACAAATAAGGCTTGCAATGAAAAGATCTTATGAGATAACAACTTTCTTTATAAATCATAGTCATCCGCTTGTTACGTCATAATGCACCCATTGCCCACCTCTATGCAGGACTATTCGTCGCACCCAACGATTTGCATTCTTGCCAGGTCCGTAACTGCCACACCCCAAACTCCCCAATAGGACCAGGAGCAAGCTCTTAGGGGACTCAAAATTATTTCGTAAATCAACATATTTTCAAGAGAATTAATTCACTTGAAAATTTTTCTCGAGTTTCGGCATTTAATGTCCCTAAATAGCTTGATTTTGAAATGCATACCTCTCTTCCTCAAGAAAAAAAATCATGCATAATTTATAGGAAGAGGCATTTCGTTGGCGGTCATTACCCCGCCACGACACACCAAAAGACGTATGCAATTTCGGCCAACATGCAACTCCACAAAGTGTGCTCCCAAAGAATGACCTTGACCAAAACGTTGGGTATGTGTCCATTGTCAGAGCCGCGCTCTGTGGGCATGACGAATAGTCCGGTCCTTCCAATCTGAGCCCCAACAATGCAAATGCCACGCGGGGCACTCACAGAGGAATGAAGACATGGCAATTTGCGTGTGCGTCTCACAAAAGTTTTTCTTTTAGTCTGCTACGTTTGGGCGACTACAGTATCTTTTGATTATATAAAAGATGAGAGGTCACGAATAAACAACATACAATAATGAAATTATAACAACATATCAGATGCTATAATTATGAATTACTTGCTCCCAGCTCCACCGGTAAATCTGAATGAATAGCAAGATAATGCAATTACTAATATTATTGACGAAATTCAGTCATCAACTTGAAAACTGACCACCCTATGGGGCGCCAATACCCCGGGTTGTAATGACTCGCGTCATGACTCGACTCGAGTCGCGATTTTTTGGTGACTAGACTTGACTCGAGTCGTTTTTTGTATTGAACGGCCAAGACAGACATTCCATGTAACTTTGAAGAATAGTAAAGTTACCACATTATTTGTATTTCGTCTGTCAGTCCTGATACTTGGAAATGGGGCCGTAAACTGTGAAAACTGATGAAAATTAATATATTATGAATACGAGCCATTCTATATCACTCGAAAAGAGTTGAAAAAAGTGGGCTGAACCGGATTGATCAGAAAACTGATCTGTGAACATAACGACTTGGACTCGTACTCGAGTCAAAAAACATGACTCGGACTGGACCCCATACTAGCTGACTTGGACTCGGACTTGACTCGGGGGTGAATTGAAAATGAATCGACTTGACTCGAGACAAAACTATAAAAGTGAGATTGACTTGTGACTCGGAACATTGTAACTTGGTTACAACCTTAACAATACCAACGTTTGGAGTGGGGGACGAATTGCTGTTTTGGTCCTGATTGTACCTACAACCCACGCTAACATGGTGTATAAGCGGTTGACTATGGCGTCAGGTATAAATGTCGAGTGAAGAATTGTGAAATAACGATTGGCGCTCATTTCAAGTAGTCATATGAGAATAAGATAAAGTGAACTTAAAATTCGACCTTCCACTTATTACAGATACTGCAAGCTGCCGTTATGCCGTTACGAGAAACGGCAAAGAACGGCTCGGTTATGATGTATAAACGCAGCTGTTGATTTAAACCATCGTAATGTTTTATTTGACGAGTACAAAACTTCAAATCTTTGTCCGGAGTACGCACAATACATACGTATACTACATAGATAGGCCTACTGCTCGCCAAGCAGCAACGGTCAAACTGCGTTTAACTATAAGCATAACCAAACATCAATACATAAGTTACTATTTGAAACTAGGCAGAGTGGTGATTATTATCTTGCTGCGAGGTAGTGGCGTCTGGAGTGTAGGCCTATTGATAACCTGATATATAGCATGGCTTACACTGTTCTAACAATCACACAACAATGTACATCGAATATATATTTACCACGTGTGTATACTTCTTACGCAAGGACGAGCAAGCTAATACTTCTGACGTAATAATGAGCAGTGGCGTTTGAAAATCAACCGCTTGCGCTATCAATAACCCGGTATAATATCTCTTCCTTGTTCACGAATGTTCGGTTATGTCATATTCATTGTACAAATAAAAAGTAATCGTTCTTTAACAAAGAAATCGATTAGATATGTGAAGTAGTCGATTACGATTACGATTACTTTGGATTTTTTTCGAATGTAATCGATTGCGATTACGATTACTTGAAAATGCTGTAATCGTCGTAATCGATTACGATTACTAATCGCGATTACCCCATGTCTGATCCCCATATTAAAACCAATGGGTATTGGGTATATACGTGTTACTAAAGCGCGAAGAAACATTTCATGAAGCATAAATCTGCCCAAAAATAATATTGTTTATGTTGATTTAGGAAAAAATTATGAGCTTACTTCAAAATTCCGGACATTTAGGCATATTTTAGAAATTCTTCCTGGACGCAGTTTTAACAGTGAAATTCCGGACATGTCCGGGAAATTCTGGACGTATGGCAACCCTAGCATCAATTTATTAGGGTTAAGTACATGCGTAAATGACGAATATACAATCTCTTCGTGTTGACTCCTATAATATACGCGTATGATAAGCTTGTCAACGATTCCGGAAGTTTTATCAATTAGCAAGTCCCTGATCTGCCACTGCAAGACTTGTCAACGCGTCTTTACGTAGCCTCGGTGACGATTTGCGCAAGTCAAAATGTCCGAGTTTTTATGGAATATGTACTATAATGACGCCGATGTCGGGTGGTTCAGGTTTCCTCTTTTATAACTCAAGCCTTGACATACAGCTTCTGATGGTTATGTTTGAGTATTAGCGGAAATCAATTACGCATGTGTTCACTCGTCGCACATGTTTGCTGACATTGGGTGTCATTCAGTTTCGTGATGTCACTCTTTAATCGCAGTTGCTAATCAGCATATACTTAGCGGCATTGTCTCCAAGCCATCGGGAGATAGGAGCAAAAGCATGCTGGGCCCGAGACGCGGTAGTTAGGCCAGCGATGATATCTTTCGTACTAGGCCTATTGCAGATGCGATTGTATAAGCCAGCGATGCTGGTACAGTGCGCACCGGGTGATTCTTCAAGCCAGCGGAACGAGGCTTGTTGGAGACGCGATGAATCAGGCCAGCAACGATTGACGAGTGCGCGGCAATCAATGCCCTAATGTCTCAATCATCTCAGCGGGAGATCACGTCACGTTACATTGTGCAGATGTGAGCAGTGAGCACAGACGAATCTCGCTAATTGGCAACTAGGGATGGTGCGAACGTTCTGTGTGTGAACCTCAGAAATTTAGAGGTTCACGTTCACAAACGAACCTTGGTAGGTTCTGCGCTGTGAACCTTTTTCATTTATTACAATTTGCACTTCATTATAACATCTTTGGTGGAAATTCATTGCATTTAAACTTCGGGCCACTATATGCATGGTGCTGGCAGCATCAAAAAAATCAACAGTAAACGAGGATGAACCTTAGCAATTTATAAAATTCACTTGCTTTGTTACAAAAGTTTGCTCGAATATTTAGTGACTCTTTGCTGTGAGCTTGACCCGCAATCACACAACATCAAGAGCGAAACACAGTAGGCTACATGTAGGTAGTCAGCGAATTATGCTTGTTCAACTAATCAATGGTATTTTGGTATCAATTGGTATCAATGGTATTTTGGTCGGATGAAAATAAAGACTCTCTCTCTCTCTCTCTCAATGAAATTGATATCGTTGTCTGATTCCATAGCAGGCGTATGGGGTCAATCTGGATTTCATATATGCTTATTGTATCATAAAAACCAAATCCGTGCGATTAGGGTGTTAGCTAGCCTACTGCTGTATAAATTGTTAATGGGGTGTATCGGTAGCAGCGTTTTACACTCTGCTCAATATCAACGTAGCAATACTCGGACACCGAATACATTATTGTCCGGTCTGGCCTAGACCAAGACGTAAGTTTATATTCCCTTGCAAGTCCTCGTCGAAATTGTTGGCGAAGCGACGAAAGATATTGATTTTATGGGATTAGGCCTATTATATCATTTGATAGCCCCAGTTGATACATTTTGCGACATTTAAAACTTCAATATTTACATCAGCATTGTGGCATTATGTGGCCCGAGTCGTCACTAGGTATCCTAGGACCTAGGCTGTCACTTCACTGAAATGTACTGTTGGAATTAGGAATAGGAACGTTCCCGTTCACACAGAACCTTTCAAAAAGGTTCGGGTTCACACGAAACTGAACCTTTCAGAGGTTCACACCATCCCTAACGCTTACCCAATTCGGTTAATTCCGCAGCTAGTGATCAAGTACCATAAATACCAAAAACCTGAATATATTGACTACACAAAAAGATTACGAATATAGAAGAGGATCGCAAATGAACATTGAACAAGATATAGTGGAGGTTCCACATCAACAAGGTCAGTCGAAGAAGCACTGATTTGCGACAGCCATGATGCACCAGATGATCACGGCGAATGACATTTGCTTAATTTCGCAGATAACGAGTTGATGCGACTGGCGCGCAAAACCAATACAAGCGTATTAACGTAGCCGTCACCGTCGTGGCACCATATCCGATCAGTACAGAAGCCGAAAATGAAATGTATAATTGCAGTGTCGTCTCCAGAGCAGACCCAATCAATGGTATGATGAAGTCACCCAAGGCGATGACTGTGCTCCAGAGTCCAGACAACGCACCTGTCATTGAAGCGTCTTTTGGAGACTCATCCTTACTAATAACAGATATCAGTTCGTCGAAAGCTGGTATGAATGCAGACGATATGCTAACGGCATATCCAAATGCTGCTACATACACCCAAAAGTCGGTCTGTAAGGGTGTGAAAAGGAGGGGGAAAGAAAAACTTCCGACTAATCCGAATACAAACACTAATCTTCGAAGCCACTTCCTTTGACTGGTAACGTAACCCACAATCGCAGCTACTAAAGTATAACCTACGCCTACCACAAATAGTAATTGACCGACGTGGGTCGAAGAGAATCCTTTCTCTTTCAAATAAATCGTTATTGTTGCGTCGCACACGAAAAACGATCCGGCAACAGTACCAGCCATACCGATAATGAGAATAGCTCTTGGTTCACTCAGTATGAGCAAAAGATGTGAATTATTATCGGTTTCTACTTGATTGATAGAATTACTAGGCGCTTTTAACGTTATAAATCCTAATGTGGAGGACATCAGCGCAACACCGCCGGCTACAGCCATTGGTACCAGCGTATTACCAGACCAATCGTAAAGAAACCCGCCTAAATACGGACCAACAAAAGCCCCAGCGCCGTACGCGGCTTCAAATAATCCGAACACGATAGATATGAAGTCTGGAAATTCTTGACACACTATAGTTAGACCGGCTACGTAGAAAGCTGCCTGAAATATACCGCTCAACGCCCGCAAAGATGTTCCGATAATCATAACCGTCCATTTGTTATCAATGTACCCAATCGATCCAAACGATATTTGAGTTACCGCGAAACCAATCTGTCCGGACACAACTAACGTTTTACAGCCGATTCTGGATTGGTATTTCCCGATTACAAAGGACGCTATTGCCAGTGTAATCATGTTAATTTGGAGAACAATAGTGGAGAAAACTATGTTGCTCCCTTTAGTTATGGCTACTCTTGCGAAGAACGGGCTTACGGAGCTGGTGCACAGGAAACTTGTGAAATTGACGACTGTAATGTAGATCAAGACAGCCTTTTGGCGGGCGCTTGTGTCTCTCCAGATACTCTTGGTATGTTTGCTATTGAGATGGTTTGCTATGTCGAAATCTTTGGAGCTCTTGTCTTTGTTGCTTATGTCGAAGTCCTCAGATACAGTAAGACTCTTTTCTTCGATATCAAGGTACTTATTTTTATCACGCGACCCACCGAAGACGTTTGTGTCCGTCAACAATGGTGTATCGTCTCTATTGACCATCGTGACCAAATGTACAATAACGAAGACAAGAATATAGAAAAGATAATAATGTTTATCAGCCGATTTCTGTTCTGAACTAAATCATTTCGTAAACTTCCATCACTTATCTAGGATACTTCTCACCATGTGATGAGTAGCATATATTTGGGCGATATGCCCGCATTGGTCATTTTACAATAAAGAAACTAGATTCTCTAATATAATGAAGAAACAACGGATAACAGACTTACGCATTTTGCAGAATTGCCGTGAGCACTTTCCCCCGTGACGGATTGCTGCAGTCGTTCGATCAATAATTTATGTGGCTGAAGGTGTGATGTCGCTGCGGCTAGTGATATCCGGTTCAAATGAGTCTGATATATGTGTATTTCTGGCGTCATTTTTGAGGCTGCTTGAAAAATTGCGTAACTCACTGCCGGGCGATGAGTTGATTCCTACATTAGAAATTGTCCTGCCAGGCGATTTGAAACTCGGCTGACCTATCGTGTCGATCAATGATTTCCGTTTCAATAGACACTTACGTGACCTTTGACACGAACAAATCAGGTTGCAGCAGGATGTAAACAAACACCAAGCCCGGGCAAACTTACTGTGAGCTCTTATGGAAAAGGGTTGAAAAATGAAGGTTTTTAGCAAAATGACATTTAATTGGGGATAGCTGGCTTTGGTGAATGGTAATAACGTTGAGCTAGTACGTATTTGCAGTGTTATAACCTAGAATAAACCTGAATGGTGGCAAGCAACCATCAGCACGGTATGTCCAAATGAATGGATTTCTGACAACTTTTCGGATGAAACAACTATTGCGGTGTTATCATTAGTCGTAAACAATACTATAGGATTGTCGTACCGAATAGCATGTATTAGAGGAATCTTGAGTCAGGATAGGTGGGGTATTCATTATGTGTGCTCGGTGTTATATGCGTTCTATTTAGGGAATCATATACGGAACAGTCCGTATCACTATCTAGCAAATTATACTGTTACACTCAGGGTTGTAATGACTCGACTCGAGTCACGATTTTATGATGACTCGACTCATTTTCTTAAAATACGGAAATGACTCGACTCGAATCAATCTGTGTATTGACTTGACTGGGACTCGAGTCATTGTGCATGACTCGAGACTCTGACGGCCAAGACCGACATTTCATTGTAATTTCGAAGAATAGTAAAGTAACCACACTATTGGGATTTCGTCTATTGGTACTGATACTTGAAAACGCGACCAGAAACTGCTAAAAATGAGGAAAATTAGTATTATAAATGCGAACCATTCGATATCACCAAACTGAGTTATAAAAAGTGGATTCAGCAAGATTTAGCAACTGATCAGTCGACACAATAACTTGGACTCGACTCGAGTCATGGTGGACTCGGCCCTCTGATCGCTGACTTGGACTTGACTCGGTGGTGAATTGAAAATGACTCGAGTCAAAACTATAAACGTGTGATTGACTNGTGACTTGGTTACAACCCTGGTTACACTGGACACTTGTCTGCATATTCTATAATCAACATGTTACTATAATATATGTGTTAGNCAACATGATCCGACCACAGCTGAAATTGCNATNTTTTGTTCTAGCTCATGTATTGAATCCATCAGGATAAATGCCGGATAAACACAGCAGCTAAACTGCTAATAGCCTACCTACGGGTGAAACTTGGAGATTGCTACCCAGAACGTTCCTGGTGTGCGCTTCTACCTTTCCCAGAGCCAATAACATGCATGGAAGAATGTAAAATCTGGATAAAGGCATGTGGACTTCCTTATAGTCATCTGAATTCTCATTTTATTGATAAAATGACGTATGTATTATTGTACCAAAAATATTGAATCGTCACATAATTTAGTAGATAGAACAATGAGTCCAAACTGATATGCAGTCACACCGCTTTCGTTGTTGATGCCACAATCGACTTGGTGGGTGTCTCATATTATTCCGCTCCAGTGTTGTTGCTTGATGGTGTAAAATGGATTGAAATTGTTGAAAGCAATATATTCAATGATAAGATGGATAGTTGATGACATTGGTAGGGGTCGACATGAGTCGCACGAGCACGCCTTGATGGGTGCCTGTACAGCAGTGTTGTTGCTCTGTAAAATAAACATATTATATATTTTATGCAGGCTTGATGGATATCCTTTATGANGCTGCAGAAAGAGGAAGTCGAGGGATAAAACGCAAGAAAATCAAATTTCTGGAAGAAGTATAGAAGCACAAAACAGGAAACTCNTCCAGGAAAATTACAAATTGACGGGCAATTATTGCTAGTGAAGTTCAGCTCTCAGAGCACCATAGTGTCAA
>ATSW01101867.1:0-11242 GCA_000444245.1 Botryllus schlosseri | reverse complement strand
GTTCCTGCCTAATACGTACCAAACAGCCATTGCGCAAGTAAGGATCAGTAAAACATGAGCAAATATTTTAACAAAAGCTGTTAAGATGCGCTTTCCAACACGCTCCGTTTGATCAGCACTACTTGAGCCAATTCATTTAGGCCCTATATTATGGGCCGTATGCACCAACATTGAACACGTTCAAGTCTGATCGTCTGTTCGCTCGAACATAACTCAAACGAAACATCAGTTCAAAATATCTCGCGATGCACCATCAATATTTAAACGCCGTTCAGACGAACTGATGATCATTGAGACGAGCTAACGTTCANTAAATAGATGCTCAATTCGTACCCTNAAAAGCTACTCAAGGTCGACCGAATAGTAAACANAGC
Source organism: Botryllus schlosseri (assembly GCA_000444245.1). Lineage (NCBI taxonomy): Eukaryota > Metazoa > Chordata > Ascidiacea > Stolidobranchia > Styelidae > Botryllus > Botryllus schlosseri. Next base: position 10,868 of record ATSW01101867.1, on the reverse strand, counting down.
AAGGTTTTTGTGGAACTCAGGTNACTCAGCNGTCGCTAGCGNGNTATCTATTTCAATGATGATNACNTTCATGAGTTTCCGGCGGTAGTTTTNAACATNNTTTAGTCAAAAGCGCTTACCANCATCAACGTGATGCCCTTGTCAAGTGNCAAACATTTCCATAACTTACGATGCGACCANAAGCCAGCAGTTGANAGGCTTGTATAATGTATACCTGAACNGTNCNTNGAAAAGTTTNAAANCCTTCATGATGCACTCTTGTTAGAATNANTTGTGTAACTTTGCNCAAGGATCAATTTCTTGTTACCAATGAATTTGATACCTTTCATTACNANTGCAAAACCANCTCGATAGTGACAGTGTTCGCTGACATCANTCTCTCCGCCCCTTCCCTACTGAATNATTATGNTGGCNATGAAACTATAATNNAACTCAAATATACTTGCTTCACTTCTGTTGAGACCTAGTTAGGTACNANGGCAGTCAGAGACNNTCTTGTCCCTAACCCNACCAACGCTATGAGGCTGTTGGNGANCCCCAATTCCNGATAAACTCATTTNCTTGCAAAATNTATTTTGAAAACGAAACACTNTAACAAAGAAATCAAGCAAAGTNTATCNTATCCAATACTTCAGCTTTCACCATTCAGCGACCTAAAATAGATANTAAACATGTANGGATTGTNAACANGTGGGCCTGAGGAATCNTACTTTATCTTCAAATCAAGATATCGCATCTTCTTTGCAAAGTATGCTGCCTTTCTNTCNTCATNAATTTGCAAAAATCTTTTTTTTACTTCATAATACGAAGTTTTGGCAGCCTCTTCCCGCCTGGCAATCGTCAATAATTCGCCACGCGTTTTTGACTTTCCNCCTTCCTCTGAAATGCAAGGGAANATTGAGTTTACCAAAATTCNATGGTATCGCTTATACATAGATAGGTNGNATTGAACATCTCCAATNAGCTTTGCATTANCATTCAGACAGTTTTATGNGAACATGGNNGATTATTTGAGCATTGCTGAANTATTAGACGATAACGATGCAGTTGAAAGACCACTNGTTGATTACAGTGACCACTTCAGAGGATTCGAGGACGAGNAATTTCGAAAGCGGTTCCGGCTNACCAAAAGTCAAGCAATTAATTTATTAGAAATATTGAANGATGATTTGTCATTCAGCAGCCACAGAAATCATCCGATACCNCCACACATCAGGCTTNTAACTGCCATGNGGTTTTTNGCAACAGGAAACTTCCAAATAACNGATGGCGATTTGATGGAGATCCATCAAACCTCTGTCTGCCGTATTGTCAAGGAAGTATCCAGGGCAATAGCTTCAAAGAAATCGCAATTTATGCACTTCCCTTCAACAAGGCAGGAGCTGCAACAACAAAAAAATGCCTTCTTTTCAGAGCATGGCTTTCCGAATGTGATCGGGTTAATTGACGGCACACATATTAAAATTATATCTCCAGGAGGTGAAAATGCCGAGGTATACAGGAATAGAAAAGGGGTATTCTCCATCAATGTTATGTTGACTTGCAATTCTGAAATGAAATTCACCTCTATTTCCTGTCGGTGGCCAGGCTCCTGTCACGACAGCCGAATCTATCGGAATTCGTTACTGAGTCAGAATATCAAAGGGGTGGATGGACTGTTACTAGGAGATGCGGGGTATCCATGCCTACCAGAGTTGATGACGCCTATACCAAACCCGCAGGGGGTAGGAGAACAGAGATATAATAATGCTCATCGATTGACAAGATCAAAAATAGAGCGCAGCTTCGGGGTGTTGAAAAGGCGATTTCCATGTGTTTCTACAACACTCAGAACTAAATTGGAGAATAGTCTAACCATCATAGTTGCCGTTGTGTGTCTGCACAACTACCTTATCACAGAAGCAGATATTGAGCCTGAGATGGATGTATTCAGCGATGACACACCAGATATCTACAATGGGGCCGTAAGCATGAGAGGACACAGCGTGCGATCTCAAATAGTTCGAGAGTATTTTCAGTGAGCCTTACTTGCTTTTTGCACAACGGCAGCTTTGACTTCATGTTCTCTGTTCTTGACATCTTTGAAAAAAATTACATTCAAGATGGGAGAAAATCAATAGAGTGTTTAAACTACGACGTTGTCAACAGTTTTGTTCGTACTCAGGCATAAGCAGGCTAGGCTAGTACTAAATCAATTCCAATTTAAGTGAAAGATAAAGGACTTTAAGGAAAAGTAATCACAAGATAAAAGACTTGGCTAATCCTACTCAGCCCAGATCTGGTTACTGTGTCACAACATTGGTACGGTACCTGATTGATTCATAGCTGTTGAAGGACAGTACTCTTCAAGATCAATCACCACTTGTTGAGTACTGGTTCCGGCACCTAAATGAGGAATAAAAATTTTGAATTATTAAGTTTAAATTATAAAAATAACCAGATGTCTCTCACCAGTAGAATTCATCGCAAAATGAATTGCTTGTATTGCATCGCGGCTATCATCTTTAAAATTATGTAAGATTAATAATTACAGAGAGAACAGTATTGTAGCAGCTAATATATATTGTTTGCTACCTCTCTGAGTTTCATCCAACAATGAATCATCATCAAAAGGATTGTTGAGTGCTGCAATTTGACTGTACACCAGAGCTGAAACACGAGTGATCATAAGTTTTCTAATGCTGCTATTACACAATGTACACTTATGGGCATTTCATGCAGTGTGCACGACTAGAACAGTAGCCTAAGAGCACGACCGATACCAGATTTCTGAGTCGATATCAACAAAACCGATAACTATAGGCTAACTGACATGTATATTGCAACAAATTAAACATTCATATTCGCAGTTGTCAGTTGTAAATCTTTGAGTGATTAAACTGCGAATATGGATGTTTAGTTTGTTGCAATACAGTTAATACACGATATGTATGTCTGCAGGTCTTACCATGAACCTTCTCATTTGTTGGAGTATCTGGTTCTGGGGGCGGTCCACCTCCTGTTTTTAGTACCTCAAACCTTTGTACTCTGTACTTATCCTTGGCGCGATTTTGCATATTGTGCCAAGCAGCCTTTAATTGCTTCGTACTTCTTTTTTCGGAAGCCTCCGAGTTGAACTCCTCGCAAACTATTTCCCAATGCTTATTCTTGGCGATGTTTGATTGCGTTTTGGAATCTTTATTCAAAAGCACAGCTCTATGTTTTTCCACCAGTTTATAAAGTGTCTCTTTATCAATCTCACTAAAATTTTTCGTTCGAGCTGAATCTGTCATTTTTCTAACAAAACAAAACTATGCATTAATATTTGAGGCATAATCCCTACAACTTCTGCTGCAACTCCTGAATCGACAACCTACGCCATTAGCAAGCAAATCAACTTTTCGGTTCTATCTTTCAAACAGGCCCATCATACTAAATTCTGCACTATAGTACTTCATATCAAACTCATAACAGTTACATATAAGAGGATTCAGCAAATCATGACATACCGCGACCAGCATGATGCCGCTTAGTGCTTTTCATTTGGCCAATATGGAATTGGTGTCTCGTGCACATGAAGAATTCTACTGACTGCACACAGATGTGACACTGAAAACCGTCTTGGCACAACAAATATATTACGGTACGCTAAACGTGCCGGGATTCCAATCCGGTCATTTGAGCTATGACAATGTACTGTAATATCGGCAGTACTGTTGTAGCTTCAATGATGGTGAGATACTTCAAACTTTATAGGGAAGAAGCCTCATCAATTGCAACCTACAGGCTGCTTCGAAAACTGTACACAAGACGACAGACTTGATCATAATTTTCACTTATTTGTGACTCGGAAGTCTTGATCTCGAAACTTCAATGTAACTTCATTACCGTACCACGAGGCAGTCATGGATTTCCTGATTTACCGCTACTCGCTAATACCGGTATACCGATCCACTAACAGTAAACTGTAAGCCATTCAGCCTTGCATTGGTGAAACTCTACTTCTGGGTTAGGATATACATAAAATATATTCATACAGCTTAGAAAGTCTGCTAATTCACGGAAATATAGAAAACTTGCGCACCTAAGTCTTCAACATGAGCCAATTTACAGTCAACTAGTCGCGAGAAACGGGAGACCACGATCCGCGATGACCAAGCCAAAGCCCTGAACTACGTTTAAACAACCTGGAGCGGTGTTTACTTTTCGATCAAATTCGGCGCCAGTGAACACTAGATCATTGACGTTTCGGTGATGGTGCTTTGGAAATATCTCCTGAACCACTGTTTGAGCTCCAGTTTGGGTTCAAAACACGTTGGTGCATACAACCCAATATTCCGTATACCAGGGGTCAGAAACCCCTTGCACAGGTACCGCGCGAGATGATAAACTTGAAATATTTCTTCGCGCGATTTAGTGCCACATGCCATCCGCAAACGAATACGGAAAATTGAGCTTTCTATAGCTTCCATATGATTTTTAACTCCACTTCTGAAGAGCTTTGCCTCCTCCGAAATCCTATTTTGATATCCTGTAAATCGTATCCCTTGCCTCACGCATACACTCGTACAGGGTTCACGCAAATCAGATACACGACCCGACTCATGCAGGATTCTGTTCCTGCATCCAACAGCGTATGAAGCAAACGATACCAGTAACGATCAGAGTAATTTGTTTGAGTACTAAAGTAGATTATATAGCTAGGGATCGTGTGAACGTGAGGTTCACGCTCGCGTTCGGTGCGTGAACCTCAGAAATTTGGAAGTTCGTGATCACAAACGAACCTTGTTAGGTTCTGCACTGTGTACCTATTCACAATATTACAATTTTCCACGTCATTATAACAGTTTTGATTGAAATTCCTTCTATATAAACGTAAGACCAGTCTCTGGATGGCGCTGGCAACAAGCAAATATATTCAGACCGTTTGAAAAATTTCATTTGCTTTCTTAGAAACGTTTGCTCGAAATAATCAGCTTTCCGTTTGTAAATATATACTGACTATCAGCTGTGAGCTTAGCCCGCAATAACAATTAACATCAACGAATATGATAGAGCAGTGGTTTTCAACCAGTGGGCCACACAGCTATTTGCGAAATTGTGGAGTTTGTGAAAGTTTTGGTATATTTGTCATATCATTTCCGCAAACTTATATTCGTATTGTCCAATTATAGTTGGGTCACATCAAGCTTTTCAGCCGACTCCGATAAATAAGATGTATAAAGTGGGACCATCGCGTCACAAATACAAGTCGATAATGAGCAAGCATTGCGGCATAAGGTGGCCTGAGTCGTCGCTCGGTTTCGTGTACATGAATATATCACTTTGCGGAATTGTAGGGTTAGAATTAGCAATAGGACATCACGTGACATCATAGGTTCGTGTTCACGTTCGCGTTCACATATAACAGCGATTCTCAATCTTAGCCACAAAATTCACGAAACGGTCTCTTTGCAAATTGTCAACTGCCTAGTTTTCCCGTACAAAGTCAACACAAAACAACATACACCAGACCAAACTCAGGGAAAAATTCGTTTTCAATTCGCATTACAACACTGGGAGCATCACGTTCATACGCGGGTTGCATTTGTACCGCGCAGGATTACAATGACTGGACTATTCCGCGACGGCTGTTTCGTTGCCTGCACATTTTAATGTGGAAGGTTTCATCCAGCATGTGGCGATCAATTTTGGCCACGACTTTAATGCCGCTGATCTTTTCGGCAATGCACTTCTCGCGGAATCGCATGTTGGACAAACCTTCGTGTGTCTTGGTGTGTAGGCTACCCTACTGCGAGGAAATGGTCATCGCCGAATTGCCGGTCATGCACCCGCTGGTTTCACATCCATAGACTATCAAAGTATCTCAATGGCCTCAAGCGCTACTCTTATTAATTGCGAATACAGATTGACTTACTTTTGTAAAAATATGCGTACTGTGCTCGGGAGGTGGTATACTCACAACCAAATCCAGAAATTTAGTGATACTAAATCGCGCCATGCCTGACTAAAATTTCGAATTGAATAACTCCGCATCAAATACTTTCCTTTATGTTAAGTGACGATATAATTTCGGACCACCTTCGACTCTGGTTTGAAAAATAAGTTGCCTGAATATTTTATATTGCAGATGTTTGTTTGTTTTTATATCACGTGAATTTTTCGAACTTGCTTCGCGGTCCTAAAAAAATATCTCGCAGAACCCAGTTTGAGAACCATTGACATAGACTCAGGGGTCACCGACGCTGTGCCCGCGAGCGACCGGTGCAAGCCGGAAGATGACTTTCTCCGCTTCCGTGTGAGGTTTTGATGTGCTATCACATAACTAGCCTGATGCAATCTCGTTGAAACTTCGGGCTATGTGCTTGGATAGAATTTCATAAGATGTGTTTGACACTAAACTCTGCACACTACCGCATGGTCGATAAAATTAACCATCGCATCGAAGAGGCCGACCATGATCGCCCCTAACATATACGAAGGAGTAGAGACGTAGCCTATACGCACTACACGAACGTCGTACGTACACATGGATGCCAAACGCATATCAACGCAGATCGTTTTGCACGCGTGAGGATAGCAATACCTTAATAGTTCTACCGGCAGGGCAGCCACCCGCAGTTTAATTATAGTTCTAACAAACCGGGATAATGACCTCAGCGGCTGGGAAACTTGTTAACTGATATAATTTGATCAACCTTACCTCTCAATTCTGGAATTGGTCTCCTGTAACATGACGTTGCGCTCAGAGCCTACATTATACCGGCAGTGCCGGCACGCTATCTAACAATCGCAATGTGGATGGCTATCTTTGTCATTCTAATTTGAAAACGTGAACATCACTTCCAAAGGAGTTCATTTCTCGCTGGTGATAGGAAGACAATGAGGATTTGAAAACTGCATTGTGATACAGGCGCCACCATCTAGTTTTCCCTGCATTCAGCCGCGGCACGCGATATGTCGGGTAAAGCGAATTCGTTGGGGATATAGATTGTGGACATGGCAGCAATTTCGATTAGTCAAATGTACAAACTTCACACCGAGCCCGTTTTAAATTACTATTAATTGTTTGCTATAGACTAGAATTATTTTGCGCTTAATTGCAAAATTTCGAATAAATCTCTCGCGGCACCCTTGCGAGACGTGAATTTGTTTTTGTTTTTATTAACACAATCGGCACATATCAACACTTGGGTCATTTGCGCTCGCACAGTAACTTCATAAGTTCGTGTCTTTTGAGGTCTGTCCGCTTTCTTGCGTACTTTTTCTGGTCGAGCGATGCGTCCGGCTTCTCGTGCGGTAGGTCGTGGGTTCGATCCCCGGCCGGGTATTACCGAATACTCGCAGCAGCTGTCCTGCTAGGCCAGAGGTCTCAAACACGCGGCCCGCGGGTCGCATGCAGCCCGCCAGAGCATTTTGTGCGGCCCGCGACGACATTTTAGATTTTTATTAATTTGACAATATATAAGTGTCACATATATCTTTTCAGGTTATAAAGTGAATATTCCCTCTTAAATTGCCCCGAAAGCCTGAAACTATTCATCAGACTTCAGTATCACATCAGTTGCAAACGTTGCCGCAGTGGAAGATTCACTATTTCGCCACATTTCCAATTCATGATGACAAAACCTGACCCTTAGGCGATTCGTGACTGAAATTCATGAGTTGGACTTGGACGCGACCTTTTTTAGAATTACTCAGACTCGAGCTAACTCGATGGCAAAATGAAAATGACTCGAGAGGACTCTGAATACCGTGATTTCGTTAGAACCATGGACGCAACAAACTAGTCGCGTACAAGGGGGATAGTAATAGATCAGAAGGTCGCAGCTTGGTATTTCGCTAACTAAGCAAGTAGTTTTGGCAACAATTGGCAATCTGTTAGTTATATCTTTGGTCGCTAAACCATGTTATTATGGTCACTCAAAGGTTCCCATAGTACCGTAGTGGTACGCTCCAACGATGTAACAACAATGGGCCGTTCGGCGTTCCGACATTTCAATCACTAGGACACATTCATCAATATATTTATATTATATTTATATTTTTTCTGCTCCGATTATTGAAGATATTTGGCCATGAGATTAATAGCCTACTTATCACAAGTATACACGAATCCTGGATTGGAATTACAATAATCAACCTAAAAATGTTTTGATATCAGATCAGTCTCTATTATCAATCTGTTAAATTCAAAATATTCACAGTAGCTGCAAAATTATAACCCGATAGCTTTTATGATGGCATCATACGTTTGTCCGTCCATATGGTGTCTATATCTTATAATTAATATATATTATGATTAATCGTTGAGTTGAGTACAACAACAATTATATTCAGATAGTTATAACTGTGATGATTCTTTTCGTGTCAGGCCTAAATTGATACAAGAGTAAATCACATTTTGACGATGTGTGTTTACTGTCAGTCTGGTGAATCGGCTCACTTTCAATAGGACAATTCATTCCCGCCAAATAAGGCCTACTTGGAAAGACATAGAATACCCCTATAAATGATGCGGCCCGCGGTATCGTCAAAACTGAAAAACTGGCCCGCGAGCAGATTTGAGTTTAAGACCTCTGCGCTAGGCGCTCAGCAATCACGGGGGTGCAGATGACCTCACGGCCGTATCGCAACTCCGTCGTCAAAGCATTTCGATGGTGCAGGCGAAAAAGAATATCATCTCTCTCTCTCTCTGCTGCCATCTTTCTTGAATTCGGCTCTCTCCTCCTCTGGGCTTCTGAAGGCGCTGTATTTATAGCGGGGTCGGCGATAAGGAGCACATAAACCTCCGACACATAGAAACATGGCAGAGTCGAGACTCGAACCAGCAACCATTGCTGCCGTGCATGACGGTGTCGCTTAGCACACCGCGTCATCTCGCTTTCCAGCGAGACGTAGCCTAAATGCCTCAGAGTGCCGAGGCACGCCGGTTGAGGACCACTGTCTTAACGGAAACTCGCAATATCTGGATTGTATCCAATAGGCATAAGTATGTTCACTTCGACTACGTCACTACGTGAAGCATTATTCATTATGACACTATTTTATGTGTACTTTATGTTACTCTCCTCCGTGGTAGGGTACTTTAGAAGGAACCAATTATCATTTCGTGATCCTTTACTCAACATTCGATTATGCCGCCATAGCTATCCTCTTATACACCAAGTGACTGTGAATTGTAGCTAGAATGAAAAAGGTCGGGCGCGAGAAATCGTTAGCTATAGCTATATATAAAGTTTGACAATGGATATAGTGCAACTAACACGCCTCATCGCAGTCGTCGCATTGAGTACCAAGTATATCAAGTACTAGAACCAAAATAAAGTAATCGCGAGTAATCATATAATCGTATAATTGACTATATACTTCGAGAATTTGCTGTAATCGTAATGACATTTAATCGCAATCGCTTAATTCAGAAGTAATCGTTATCGCAATCGATTCCGTTCATGAAGTAATGATGAAACTAGGCAGAGTGGTGAAAATTATCCCTCTCCTACGAGGTAGTTTTGTTGGGCACGTGTATTGAAAAGATGACATTTGACATGGTATCGGGGCTAGGGATGGTGTGAACATGAGGTTAACGTTCGCATGTGTGTAAACCTCTGAAATTTGGAGGCTCACGTTGGCAAACGAACTTCAGGCCACTCTCCGCGTGGCGCTGGCAGCATGGAAAGAAATTCAGTGCCAAATCAGTATCCACCTTGCCAATTTCAAAAATTATGTGCTCGGAACTTCCGACATCGAATTGACTAGCTCGCATCACGACGATTGTATGCGGACTATAATTGCGCGACCGCAGTAAACGATCATGAGCTGGAATGAAGTTGCATTCGTTTACAGGCATAAACAATAACACACTGTCCAATTTCGCGCTATGATTAAAATCGATCTTCAACAAACGTGAATTTGCTCCTAATTCAGAGAAGAGAAGGTGTTTCGCGGCATGAGCGCCTCCAAATCGACATTTACAGCAAGGTCACGATTTTATCCTTTTGCGTCGCTAATATGTTTGGCTGATTACTTAGTTATTACTCAGCTAACACAAGCATCAGTCCTGATTTTTGAAATGCAAAGTGATCATTATTTTTCGAACCGCAACCGTATGACGAATACCCATAATACATCAGTTATATGGAAGCCGCAGCATATCTAACCGAACCAGGTTTCGCACATTTCTATGAACATGGTTAGAAACGGTGGTGCCGACGACGCAACAATTCTTGATATTGTGAACGATTACCGGGGAATTTTGTGAATTCAGACAATAGCAAGCATAGTATATTATGAATTACATCGGAACCGGAGCTGCTTTTCAAACAATCGGCCCCAGTCCGGCTCCGGCGCTTGAATTTTCTGTAGAGCTTCGGCTCCGGCTCCAGCTACAGCTTCGCTGAGAATACGCTGCTCCGGGGCTCCGACTCCGGCTTTCAAAGCCCTGCTGCACGGTCGTATCGATCATTCCTATCTGATACCTACCGTGCAGTACATGCATTATTTTCTCTACCATCATCATTGCCATCAGTTATTTTACGTGTTTTGGTTGGATGAAAATTAAGACTCTCTCTCTCTCTTTTCTTTCTGTACAGTCAAGCTGATCGAGTCTTCATCGAAATCACAGGCAAAGCGACGGAAGATATGGATTTTGTGGAATTATTGTATGATTCGATTGTTCCATTTGATACATTAGGATTAGGTGATGTTTAAAAAGTCGGCCAACAACTTATTGTTGTGTGTGATAATGATCGAGCAGTGGCGTTGGAAAATCCGACGTCTCTGCTATCAATCAGAAACGAGCGGATTTGAAATTTCTATGTCCTAATCCAATCCAAATCCGAACCTTCAAATCCAAATCCAAATCCTAATTCATAACCTTTTCATATTCA
>ATSW01101854.1:0-11755 GCA_000444245.1 Botryllus schlosseri | reverse complement strand
ATCAGAGTTGGATCAATTGTAATTTGTAATATAGCTGAATGTATTTAATTACATTTTTCATGTAATTGTAATTGTAATTGTAATTGAAGCATTTCTATTTTGTGTAATTGTAATTGTAATTGTAATTTGATAAAAATGTTGCTCAATTACAATCTCAATTACATTTTCATGGAAACCTGACAATCACAAACATATAATAATATTTAAATCACTCATTTATTCGTCGCACCAGTAAAAATCCGGTAGGAACCAGGATGACGACGAGGGGCCTTAAGGCCTTAGTAAACAGTCACCACATGTAATAATTAGCCTCTTTACATCGGTATTCTATGCGTGCTGCGTTATAACTAGATAATTCAGTCACGCTAAACTGTTTCCCATATACTTCAGTAGCAACAGAAAACGTTGTGAATTACAATATAGGCTAAACCAGGGGTTCTCAAACTGGGGGCATGCCCCTTGGGCGGCGTGAAAGCATCTGAACGGGGCGCGACGCTCCAGTGAACTGAAATCTTTTCCGCGCTTGGCCCGATTCACCTCCGTTTCATGGTTATTGCTCGATGTATAGTCTGAATTTCGTATTGGAGAATTCTTTCATCAACAGTCATAACCTTCCATACCATCAAACTATATGTAAGGATTGCTAACTTTCTGGTTTCATTGTGTGCTATGACGATAAGAGCAGTGTTGGGATGACTCGAGTCATGACTTGACTCGAGTCAGACTCGAGTCACCTTTTTCGTATGACTTGACTTGACTCGAGTCACTTTGCTAAAATGACTTGACTTGACTTGACTCGGCGTATCGAAAATGTGGATTGACTCGTGACTCGGAGCAAAATTCACGAGTCAATTTCAAGTCATCAAGTAATCGGTGTCGATAAAAATCATTGTATCTTGCAAATGGTCGGATTGTTCGCGAAACGCTGGTGTAATCCGTGAGAGCGGCCAATAATTCAGCGTTCGTGGGTGTTACTGAGCCTCCATTGCCTATCACAAATAAATTGACAGCAAACGAAGTGATCGGAGTTTACAGCTTACGTTGTTGTAAACTAGTTTAGTAAAGTAATTTGATAGCAAAATTCTATTTCTGTTCTCTGTTCTTACCTTAACCAAACCTTTTGTTTTATTGAAATTGAATTCGAATATAGTTAGTTTACATAGTCATCTACCATTGGCGCAGGCTCGAATTGTATCATATCAATTTGTAAATGGGTAATGCATTGCATTTATCTATTCATTTCTCTATTCTCTATTTTGGCTGGTAACTATGAATTGGCTATGGAAGCGATACAGCGCCTTCGTGCGTGTATATTTAACTCTATATTCGTTCGTCGATTCAAAATCAATGACCACTCTGATCTGTATTTCAGACAGCTGCAAAATGCAATGACGAAACCGTGCCTCATAATTCGAAAAGCCAACTTGACTTGAATTGTGACTTGACTCGTGACTTGACTTGACTTGACTCGAGTCACCTCCAAAAATCGAGTGACTTGACTTGACTCGAGTCACCTTCGAAAATCGATGACTTGACTTGACTCGAGTCAAAATGTGCAATGACTCGAAATGACTCGTGACTCGAAGGTAGTGACTTGATCCCAACACTGCTGGTAAGGTACATACTCGTTTAGTGTTGAATTTTTATGCTGCCAGCGCCATGCATAGAGTGACCCAAAGTTGAAATGCACAGAATTTCAACGAAATATATTATAATAATGCGAAAAATTATAATAGATGGAAATGGTCCACAGTGCAGAACCTACCAAGGTTCATTTGTGAAGGTGAACCTCTAAATTTCTGAGGTTCACATACAGAACGCGAACGAAAACCTCGCATTTACACTATCCATATTCAATATCTTTTGACAAAGCAGACAGTAGGATTACCATATTTTGGAATCAGGAAAGTTCATCAAATCATATACGATCGACCGCGAAAGGATCATCGCTCTATCAAATATGTAGGACCTGAACGGAGGAACAGTATCTCTCCGGCTATCCGACAGTCGACGGGCATGTCCGCATTTAAATCGAAATATAACCAGTTNATACTAAATGAATATTACTCCGTCCTCAAGATTACCGGACCACGACCTTACCTATCGATATCGCCTTCCCTGTCATGCCATGCATCCCATTNTTTGTCGGTTTCTTTTCTATAATATCTTCTTTTNCTTTTCCTTCAGTGTGCATGCATCGTCTTTACATCGCCTAGGCCAGGTGGNTGTCTGATTACAAAGACTACTCCAAGTNGTTTCGACACCTTTCTATCCNTTCATTGTATCGCAATTTTTGTNGTGTATTGAACTGATAAAAATTGCTAATAAACCGAACTAAACTGAGATTNATATTATGGGATTATTATAGCATTTAATTGTTCCAGGGTTCCAGCNGATACATTTGTTGACGTTTAAAAGTTAACAAGTAGTCCAGCATTTGTGACATAATTTACCCTGCGTCGTCGCTAGTTTAGGGTTACTATATTTTTGGAAATCAAATTCCGGACGCTCTTTAGCGCCCACTAGCGGATTTCGAAATGTGGTATGAGCGCATTGTGGATCAATATGACGTCACACAAGCTACGCTATGTCTATTAACGAGAGGTGGTCACGATCCGGTTCAGGAGTTATGTAGNTGTGTGTTGCAGGTTGTAACCAGGGCCGAAGCCATATTATTCATCCCCTCCTTCCCGAATAAACACTGATCTTGAGCCCATCGATGCAACTTCTGGGACTTACTATATGCATTTGGTTTCTATATANATCTGGTCGTTATATGATTTGAATGAATTATGACAATAATATTGGTTCTTCCATATATTACTATATAAGTTGATCCTCTCTCCGCNCACATGATCGGAGTTAGCGGTAAAGCTGGTGGAGGATGAGGACTTCTCAAAATGCAAGGAGCNTAATTGTACATCGTTAAGTCATGTCCAAACGGCCTAAACCCACTCTATGAATATACCGTTATCTTGTAATTGCGATAACAATTAGACTCAATTCTGTAACTGAATTTTATTTATTTATTTATTTATTCGAAGTACTAAGAAGAACATATCTCATGACCACAGTGATGTTGTTTGTTGTTTTGTTTCATTTTATATGTTACAATAATATTACCACTGTGTACATGGGTCAAATTGTCTGATCACACTGTTAACTATGATAACCGTCCTTCACTAGTGTTGCTGTCTTTTATTTACTTTTGTTTATTTCGTTACTCTTTGCGGTGCTACTCGACTGAGAGAAGAAATTGATTCCTAATATTATTAATACTGCCAATATGCTTGGGTGACTCCGGCCTAGAAGACTTCGGTTAAATCGGGTCTCCCAGTCTATACCATGTAAAATATGGTAGGAAAATTAAAAAGATGTATACTATTGGACGTGAATTGTTTGTGGACATTGCCTTTACTATATTTGATGGTTGACGAATAAAAGAATTCTCTCTCTCTCTCGTAGTTTTGCGAAGGTGGTTGTCCCTATATTAAAACCAATATATGTGATACTAAATCGTGCGAAGCGCGAAGAAAATTTTTATGTAGCATAAATCTGCCCAAAATAATATTGGTCATGTTGATTTAGGAAAAACTTTTGAGCTTACTTCAAAATTCCGGACATTTAGGCATATTTTAGAAATTCCCCTCGGACGCAGTTTTAACANTNAAATTCCGGACATGTCCGGGAAATTCCGGACNTNTGGCAANNCTACGCTATAGTTATCGTGAACATTATTTTATTATTTCACTGAACTGTAGGTAGGGTTTGAATTAGCAATATGACGTGATAGGTTCACGTTCGCGTTCACATATAGAATATTGCGGCAAACAATACGTTCATGTTGNCATTTCCAAAGGTTCGCGTTCACGCTAACATGGTCCATAGCCTACTACTCNAGTAGAAGTTTAGATCCTTTCCACTTGAGTAATATCACCAGTAGATATAATAGTCCATGCATAGTTTGCAGCACGTTGCAGAGTCTAAAGCACGCAGTTTGAGANCATGACTATTTTATTATATATGACATCGTTCAAACCAGGATAGGTAAGGTACGGATTGACCCATGGATATGTTAGTTTTCTCGTTTATCACCAAGTGGCAGTGACGTAAATGGGTTCATCAATATCCAGATCGAAACNTGTTTGCGAGGAATTACAAAAGGTAACGAAGGAACTTGAAAGAAATCGTCAAACAGGTATATAACTGACTTTACGGATCTCATCAAACGTTNATGACCTGTCGCAAAATCGATAGCCTATAACTTTATTTACTTTATATCGTTNTTAAAAGTTTCGTTTTTCTATAAAGGGGCGATCGGCGAGCGCTGAAACTTCACAATAGTGGCAACAAGTCTGATCGCTACATAAAGTTAACGAAGACTGACGTCTACCGATAAAGGTAGGATATCAATCCGTTTCAACTTCAAGNGAAACTTATCGTTTATCTTACGCAATTAATTNCAGATGAGGATTCTCTTGGCATCGCTTCTTGCGGTGACGTGCTTTTTATCGTCTGCACAAGGTACAGAATATNCTGAATATACATCAGACCATTGTTTTTTATTGTGTTNATTTTTNATGTACTTCAAAAATTGTGTTCATCTTACTATTTAAATCCATTTAGGCGAAGNCGTGCCACACGGGCAGAATTTCGTGTGCTATTATACAAACTGGGCTCAATACCGCCCGGGAAAAGGAAGGTTCCTCGGAGCAGAGCATGTCGATCCTTTTCTGTGCACTCACATCGTTTTCTCTTTCATCGAGATTGGAAGCGATAGCAAGGTCAGTGCAGGATTTCAAANACGCTAATCAAGAACTTACTGCGCCANCTATAGTAAAGCCTCTTTCGACCGCGTCTCTTNCAGCTGAAATTACGGGAGTGGAATGACGAGCAAACAATCGCTAACCTTCTGACCCTAAAGAGCACTAACCCNAGTCTTCTNCTCACCGCAGCCGTTGGGGGCTGGAANTTCGGCACTGCAGAATTCACTAAAGTATGCGAGACGGAGGGAGCCATGCGGGTATGTCAAAAAATACGGTGCTACANGCGGGAGTAACTTATNTAAATTATTACACTCNACCGCTCCGACTACTTTGATTCCATGATTAATGAGATTCTATTTTGTGCCTGGTAGCCATGTTGTCGTTTATGGATTTTTTGGGCCGGATTCGCGCAGAATACAACTGTAGAACTCCTAATTATATGCTATGAATATATGTACTATATTTTATTTTGCTTTCAGTTTCGAATAAAATAACGGGAAATTTTAGTAGTACAAGCAGAACAACTCGGCTNGCTATACGTGCGTACAAGTGTTCAACTGGTTAGTGTCTGTAATCATGGCAGAACTGACCCTTGTGATAATTAAGGAAAATGTTATTGCTGCTGCAAAACTACCTCCCAAATACACCTGGAATGCTTCCCTAATACAACGAAGGATAATAGAGATATAAATTGTGCTAGCTGCTATGCTTCAANGCTACGGATACCAGTGCATTCTGCACGGCCACTGATACCATAATATGCTTGATTTTCTAGAACACGAAATAATGACNAAATTCACGGATAAATATAGGATANAAATATCTATTCAACAGGCGTTTACCATTAACATACTCAACANGACGAATTTATTGATANTATATGGGTAAATTTACGTATATTTTTAACGCGAATCGAAGAATTAGGATTAGCTATTTTATTTGAATTTCTGCATGATTNCACTCCGATCTGAATTATTAAAATATGCAATCGTTTATTTATGTAACAAACAGGACTTTGCTCAAGACGCCGTCGTATTCCTGAAAAGATATGGCTTCGACGGGCTTGACATGGATTGGGAATATCCCGGAAGCAGAGGATCGCCAGCTGTGGATAAGCAAAGATTTACGCGGCTGTTGGAAGTGAGATCACGTATTTGTTATCGTGTAGTGCCATGCCCGATATCTCACAACAGCTTAACTTAAACTGTTATGTCGAAGGGAGGGGATCTAGCTCTTTCCCGTTTAATTTTTCAAAAACATATATATTGACAAGGGTTAATATTCAGAAGTAATAGGGAATAGACTTGTAATTGGCTTGGCAAATATCATTTTTTGCGTCGTAAATCTCATGATGGAACGTTCTGTCGATGCGCGACGTGACATTGGGGAAATTAGCGATTGCGATGCTGGAGAGCTTCGACTGTACGGGTGTGAATTTCGCAGATATTGAAAGAAACCTTCGAAGCAGCTAGGTCAACGCAAACGCCGCGATTACTTCTGACTGCGGCTGTCGCTGCTGGTCAACCCACTATCGATGCGGGATATGAAATCGACAAAGTTTGCGGGTACGTTTTGGCATATCATTTAGGTGGAGACAAGAGTAGCATTTGTAAACAGTCGAAGAGTTGATAGGACTCAATAAAAATGTCTATGAATGTCGCAATGCAAGCCATCCTTACCGTCCAGGGCTCTAGGCGTATTCAGCGAAGGTTAAAACCAAGCACCCTGAAACTGTAGATTTGCATGAATACAATATAGCCCAGTGGTTCTCAACCCTTTCTTATAGCGCGCACCACTTCGAGGTTCTGTGATTTTGCTGCGTAGCAANAAATTCACGAAAAACTTAACTTCACTCTAAATGTAAATAGGATTATTAACATAGGNGGATTAGCNAATAAGTCANCCTGGAAATTTNTAANCAAATGCCGCCCACGAGCTAATCCGCCCCTGATTATTATTCATAACACACACATTCACACACCAACAAGGCAAAAATTAATTTTACGATTCCACCTGTTTCTCCTCTACAAGCTGATTTGGACGAGTGCAACGGAGTCGACTGAAGTTTAAAAGTATTTAACTATGCATTCGATCAAGACATTTCTTACATTTGGAAAAATTCGTTAGCGATTCGTGAAAACTGTAATTTTGCTTAAAAGAGAAATGCATTTANTGCGTACCAGCTGAAATGACTTCGCGTTCCACTATTGATGCCCGTACCACGGGTTAAGCGCCACTGATATAGCCCAAAGGCTANAGTTTAGGTGACAGGCTACCAAAGTAAACATGCACTCTATAAGATANTCCTGAAGTTAGTTGAATCATGGTTGGAGTTACNAAACCATGGANAAATTTTCTCAGTAATAATGAAATTGTATCGAACCTATGNATTGCACAGCACTGGTACAGGCATACCAATGCNTCTTGCAACGAAANTAATCATGTCGACAGAATGTACTTGGTTNAAATAGACTGATAACGAATAATCTTTTTTTGCAATAGACTCCTGGATTTGGTTCACCTGATGGCCTATGACCTTCATGGAGCATGGGAAACGAGCACCGATCATAATGCAGCAGTATATTCTGTGGGAGGTGTATACAGCGACGGTGCGGACGAGAAAAACTTTTATGTGGCAAGTGCACGGTTTCTGCACTTCGGTAATGCAGAGTTTTGCTTATCTTTTTGTTTCGCACGCCNTTAGAAATACGCTTTGGAGTATTGGCTCAACAACGGATGTTCCAACGATAAAATGGTGTTGGGGATTCCAACTTACGGAAGGTGAACTATCTCTGCTAATTCATATAACTTGTTGCAGTGCATAATTTTAATACTATTCTTATATTGCAGAGGATATACGCTCACGAGCCCCAGTCAATATGGCTATGGAGCTGCTGCATCGGGAGCCGCGACAGCTGGGACGTATACCAGAGAAGCGGGCTTCCTCTCCTTTTATGAAGTTAGATGAAAATTTAGTGTCAGACACCCCACGATTATTAGCGCAGACGTAGCTTTGAACATGGACAATTGGACATTGAACTAACAATAGATTACTAACCTACGGGCCGTTGGTTAGTAATCTATAAAATTGAACAGTCTAATTATAATTACGACGGATTAGTGAATCCATGCAGCTTGAGTCAGATTATGGCGTAAAAGGCGACCTTTAAATGTCTATTCCATAAACACGTAACCAGCCAGCGAAAAATAGGACTTGATGGGGCTAATTTCGCCTCCTCATTTATCAGATGTCAATTTATTACCGGAATTCAGTTTTTATTTTTATTTTGTGAATTAGAAGTTGAGTTTCGTGGTAAATTTCGTTGAGAGGAATTGTTTCACGTCGTGTATCTGGCGGTATCGCTATGCTAAATTGCCCGTATCTGTCCGTAATATAGAATTCCACGCTCACGTGTAGTGATTTTTAGACCGACCAAGGTAGACTCTTTAACACCATACCGTCTGTGTCGGTGCCTTTGCCCGGCTCCTCCTAGCCACGCAAGCTGGGCATGCGCAGTGCGCATTCGGTGCTTAACACCGGCCTAGAATTGAAAGTGAGCCCTTCTCTGCGTCCGTAATCTGAAAATCATGAACAAAACGTTCAGGTCTGGCATAGATGATTATTTAAGTCGAAACAGCCGGATAAACAACTTAAACGTTGCACTCGTGAGACACTATGTCGCTGCGGTTACTGATGGCCTAATCTGGTGTCAGTGATAAACGCTTGATAGATATTCCGACGATTTCCAGATCTGCGATATGACCGGAATCAACATCTACAATGACAAGACAGCCTCTCCAGTTCTGGTGTCCAACGACCAATGGATCGGTTACGATAACGTAACATCCGTCATCGAAAAAGTAGGTTTCAGGAACTTGCATGCCATGGGGCGTGATAAAATGTCTAAGTTTCCGCTACTCTTGACAGACCAAGCTTCTGCAAAGTTACAATCTCGCTGGCGCAATGATCTGGGCCCTCGACCTCGACGACTTCGGCGGTTTCTGCGAAAGCACAGGGAAGCAGAAATATGTGTTGTCGAAGTAAGGGAAATATAGTCAACCTTGCACTGAATTACCAACAGACAGTTAATTTGATTCGTTCCATTGGAGTAAATAAGATTGCCAACGAACTTCTATATTCATGTTGGAAGAACTTGATATCATGTTGGCCGACCTTGTAATCATCAGAGATAGTCAAAGTAGAAGTAGAAGTGAAGCCGTGATTTTCTACTCAATTAAAAATAGAAGTAACGATTTCAAACCTACTTCACGCAGAAGTAGAAAATCAAGATATGAAATCCAGCAGTTGATCGGAGATATAGCTGCCTTCTTGTTTGTTTTATTCACAACATTGGCGCTTATCGCACATATGGTTATTTGCGCCCAGCACAATGTCTTTTGCGGTCTTGCTTCGTCTTTCTGGACATTAGCTGCCATCTTTCCAGAGTTCGGCTCTCTCTTCTTCTGGGCTTTTCAAGGCGCTGTATATACAGCGAGATCGGCGATGAGGAGCCCAGATAAACCTCCGACACATGGAAACATGGCAGAGCCGCGACTCGAACCACCAACCATTGGTGTCGTGACAGCAGTGTTTAACCAACTGCGCCACTCGCTTCCCCATATCTGCCTTCTAAATTGCAGGGTGTATTTTGGCGACTTACGCAAAATTACCAAAGACACAACAAATATAGGTGCAATGTTCGATAATGTATTCATTACCGGGATACACGTTACTGACCAATTAACCATCGCTACATGGCACATCTTACCTTCGTATATAGTAGTATGATTTCGTTTATTTTACCATAGTGAATGAGAAAGTTCGGATACCAATTAAAATTGGACAACTTTGTTACAGCCGATATGGCACCACCGCAGAAAAATTCTTCGATGATCAAGTACTAGTATTCGCTACAATTGTAACTGTTATGCACACTACACACGCACAGCCACTCAATCCTTCGCGGTAACGACAGGCCCTATACTTTCTTTCCTAATAACTCATGCAGATCTTACGAAGTATGATTAAATTGGCGCACAG
The DNA here is from genome assembly GCA_000444245.1 of Botryllus schlosseri. Lineage (NCBI taxonomy): Eukaryota > Metazoa > Chordata > Ascidiacea > Stolidobranchia > Styelidae > Botryllus > Botryllus schlosseri. The sequence goes on along the minus strand of ATSW01101854.1, from coordinate 1,948 downwards.
CGTCAAGCTAATTAAACGTTACGGTTACGTTATATATATTCCATTTTTCGAAACAGCGCAATAAAGGGACAGCTGCATGCATCTGGAAACGGAGTAGCTCCATCAACAACCACCACTACAACAGTCGGAAATGGAATCACATCTTCTTCCACGACTAAAGCAACTACTGGTACCACAACAACTACTACCACTACAGCTGGGTCATCTTCCGGCAATATTTGCGCGACCCAAGGCGATGGATATCACACTGACCCAGAGGACCCCAACAAATACCACCAGTGCAATGGCGCTCAACATTGGGAGTTCAGTTGCGGAGCCGGCCTGGTGTTCGACGACACCATAAATGCATGTACATATCCTTAAATGTATTGGCTTGTTAGAATCGGAAATATACATGCATATAACTGCTGATTAATTGGTTGTTTTGGCATTATACATCGCACGTGATTATTTGTGTTTGTGGAGAAAGAAACAAATCAATAAATAATTCGACAAAATGTATGCAGTATTCGGCTTTTATACATAGTGGGATGGGCTTCAGCAATCAGCGATGCCTTTGAATTTGCTGCCGTGACGGCTGCCGTGCGAAGATTGAAGCCTTGATCACATGAGTGAATTTTTTGAGGCTGAAATGGATATCACACCATGGCAATTTTTGTTCAGGAGGGTAATAACAAATTGACACGTCTGTCGCTTTTCGCTAAATAACAAATTTAATACTGGAGCTTGCAACTCGATAGAAAATGAAATGTCATTGGTAGGGATGGTGTGAATCTCTGAAAGGTTCCGGCTCGTGTGAACGCGAACCTTTTTGAAAGGTTCTGTGTGAACGCGAACGTGAACCTCATGACGTCATATTGCTAATTTCAAACCTGTATTCCAGGGAAGTCATAGCCTATATTAATGTACACGATACTATCGACGACTCGGGCCACATAATGCCACAATGCTGAAGTACATATTGGCGTTCTAAACGTCGCTAAATATATCAACTGAGGCAATCAAATGACATAATAATCCCATAAAATCAATATCTTTCGTCGCTTTGTCCACAATTTTGACGAGGACGTGCCAGGGAATAATCTTACGTGTTAACGGTCTAGTCCAGACCGGACAATGTATTCGGCGTCTAAGTATTGCTACATTGATATTGAGCAGAGTGTAAAACGGGTTTCTATACTTGCTACCGACATTACTCCATTAACAAGTTGTACAGCGGTAGCCAACACCCCAAACGCGCGGATTTTGTTTTAATAATACAGTAAACATATGAAGTCAAGATTGACCCCGTACGCCTGCTAGATTTTTTACATCAGAAAACGATATTAATCTCATTAATTGGTGGAATAAGGAGCATTCGCTGACTACAGAGTATTTCGCTCTTGATGTTGTGTGATAGCGGGTCAAGCTCACAGTAGAGAGCCACTAAATATTTACAAACGGAAGGCTGGATATTTCTAGCAAACTTTGTAACAAAGGAAGTAAAATTTTTGAGATTGTCAGAGTGGATTTTTTTAGCTGCCAGCCAGCGCATGCATAGAGTGGCTCGCATTTGAAATTTAGACCAAAGATGTTATAATGAAGTAAAAATTGTAATACATGAAAAAGGTTCACAATACAGAACCTACCAATGTTCGTTTGTGAACGTGAACCTCTAAATTTCTGAGGTTCACACACGGAACGCGAACGTGAACCTCACGTTCACACCATCCCTAGTCAGTGGGTACTTCAGAACACGCGACGCTGATGATTTATTCCGTAGTTGAGGTCGCTCTATAACAAGGCGGCGCAGAATTCTCTCTCGCCCATATCACAACTGAAACACTTGGTTTGGAAATGTTTGCGGATAAATTATGGCTCTATTTCATTGCTGAGAATATTCTCACATGCAACCATCGTGTTGGCCATGTATATATACTTATAGCATGTATTTCAAATTCTAGTGTGA
>ATSW01101836.1:0-12856 GCA_000444245.1 Botryllus schlosseri | reverse complement strand
AATATGTTTCACCGAGTTCTCTTATCCAATCCAGATAAGCCTTGCACCTCGATGTCTGCTCCGTCAAGAGTTCTTTGTAACTTTTGTGCATCTGGGATTTAATTTTCATTTTTTTCTCAGTATCTTTCGATTTTATGACGCGCTGATTGATAAATTGTACTTTTTCCCTTTTATCAGCAACTTGCGCTTTCAATGAGCGCACTTCGTTTCTCATTGCGTTTAATTTGCGCTTTCTGCATTGTAGTTCGACTATCTGCTCGTCTTGGTTTGCTCGCAAATTGTCAAGCTCAATATCTTTCTTAACGGAGTCAACTTCGGCTTTAGGTCGTATGTGCGTCGCCATATTTTTCCACATCGCCGACATTGCGGTACCCTTACAGAAGGGTACGAAACCGGCCGTTATTTTCTTGACATCAACATTGTTCGCGTTCTGCAGTTTCATAGTTTCTTTCAACCATAGGGCAACATTATGTGATGCGTTGTGAGCCTCTGCCGAGCTACTCGTCATTGTTAAACGTCGATGAGTTGCCGCTGCTAAGACTTGAACTAGAATTTAGTAGAGTTTTAACATAGCAACCTGAACGCCAACACAAAAAAGAAATCAATGGAAACAATCACATGCAACGAACGCTCTAGACCTCTTAAAACCTGTAGCGCGAGACGGTTCCAGCACCTTTGAAAGTCTTGTCGAAATATATAGGTATCTAGACAGAGTTCAAAAAGAAATTTGCACCTTACAAGATTACGCAAAATCACCACTTGTGTAGCATTGCTTTGCGATACCATTGTAACGGTTCAAGAAGTAATCTTTATTACGGAATTTGGGACGTTAAATTCAATGGGGCAGAAGTCAAAAGCATCAGTAAGGCATACAAGCTTTTAGTGGTAAGTAATCAATAAATATAGCAAACTAATTCATTCATTAATCATTCGGTTCCATAAGTACAATGATAATGTCTCTACACAACTGGATGGATACAGATACTAGTGACGTACTGATTATGTCAAGTGCAATTCGTTTTCGACATAAGCAATGGATAATTCACACAAACCTGGCATTACATTACAACATATATTCAAAGTACATATCAAATCTCATAAACAAGCATCCAGAAAATCTACAATACATTTACCATACTGAATTATGCCGGTCCGATTGCTATGATTACAGGGAATATACTGGGTATGTTCAACTGAATTCTCTACGATCACAAACCAATGAATCACAATATAATACATATGATTTCATGAGACTCATATCAGAATAAAGAGATTCGGTAATATACAGAAAATATTTCCATGCATGCATGTCAAGGAATATGAGAAATTATCTAAAATATTGATGGGTGTAAGCACGTTTCTAGGAAAAATCGCCGTAAATAATTTATGTTGACGATCACTTTCTCAAAATTTTTAGAGTAGAGCCAATACAGACACAATGTCAAAGTCACCGCCACACCATTAAGTTGCGAATATGTCGAAATTCAAGCACCAGAATTCGATTGAATATGAAGAACAAAGCACAGTGTACAGAAAATTATTTCAAGACGGCGTTGGAATATACACCGACAACGACAATCATCACAGTACATACAGCCGAGCGATACAAACCTTAGTGGTTACTGAGAAATTCTACAAATATTTCATCCCAAACTTATTGCTCACTTACATTCACGGCTGTTACATGCAGTAGCCTACAATCAAGATTCGAACAGACACTCTTAACGCTGCCATCAACTTGCACATGCAATGATGAAATGTCGCAATCGCGGTAGAATGACGATTTAACCAGAGCTCAAGTGACAGTCAACTTTCAGCACAGAATTCTAGGCACGTTGGAGCAATATCATGCTAAATACTGCACAGGGTGGTGTAATATAGGAAACGCTTTTTCAAAGATAATAGTACGGTATATGCGGTAAGCAGCATCACGTGGAAATCGTCATATACAGTTTACATGTCTTGTCAACAGACGTGGCCGCAAATGCGTCGCCGTTTGGGTGCCATCTGCATTGAATAATTTTGTTGGTCGACTCGGTCAGCGTCTTCCAATGATGAAGATGAGACGACTTTGGATCGATTTCCGACAGCAGCCCTTGTACGTCAGTAACGACAACCGATCCGTCGTAGGAAGAGGAAAGTAAAAGCTCTCCGTAAACCGGATTGAATCTCACGCTACGGATTTCCTCACTGTGACATTTGTATTCCACTTCAACAGCTCTCTTTCTGATATCATACAAAGCGATTTTGGCACAATCCATACCCATTGCGAGGTAATCAACACGGTTGTCCACACATACACTGGTGGCAACGCACGGATTAGCACCGCCTACTTCAATGATCGACACGCAATGCGGAGTTCTGATATCCCACAACCGAATGGTTTTATCTTCCGACGTAGAGGCCAACATTTCACGGTGCCACGAGTACAATCCCAGAATTTGTCCGGAGTGACCGGCCAAACTGTGTACGTTACGTTCCTGCTTGCAATCGGTGATGTAAACCATCTGATCAACACCAGCGCTAGCTAGGCGGTTGCTGCTTTCATGCATGAAAGCTACGTCTCGGACGATACCTCTGTGCATGAGCGGTTCCGTAGGCTTGTCATCCAAGCTTTTTCCGAGTATATTAAATCCAGACAATTTCACTAATTTATCATTGGAGCCGGTTGCTATAAGCGTACCATCATCACTCCAAGCCGAGCAATACACGGATCCTTTATGGTAATTATTAGCTGTTGCAATAACTGTAGCAGAACTTGGTGATCTTTTTTTGACGATATCAACATCTCCGTCTTGTACAGCAGAATAGGTGATGACCTCTCTAGGAACGGAGCATATACGTAAGGTTTTGCTGTTACTACCGACAGCGTAAACCTGACCGCTCGGATGAAATGACATTGTCCTGATAGCATGAGTGTCTTCAAGTTTCTCCAGTTGGACGCATTGTAATTTGTTGAATGGCGGAGAACGTGGCGGGGAGTGACTAGATCGTGCTGAGCTGCTTTCTAAATCTGTTGATGTGGACAAGTCTGCTTTATGAAAGGTCCTTCCGGGTGAGGTTGAAGTTGGTTCCATTAGACGTCTTCTGATTTCGGCATGCTGCTTTTCTCTTTCTTCTATTTGCCGCAACAAGTCTTCTTTTTCTCTTTTTAGCATTCTCTGCTCTGAAAGGAATTGTTCGTGCGATGAGTTAACATTAAAATCTGAGACTTTGGATGTGCCAGTAGCGGCAGAATCTGATACGTTTGGAGTCGGTGAATTAGTCTCTGGCTCAGTGCGAGCACTTTCGTTCATGCTGAAATCTCTGACTTCACTCGTCGATACGTCGGTGCCTTGTGTTTCAACTGGCTGGTCGAGGTTTTCTTTGGTCCAACCATTAAGCTTAATCAAGGGAGAGGCAGAAAAGATATCACTTTCGTTAGTCAGAGAAAGTGATGCATCTCCCGCGGATTGATCGACGGTCACACTGGTGGTGGGGTGTACGTTGTTATTGTTGTTAACATTGCGGCCGAAATCCGAAAATCTCATGGGGCCTGATTCGGAGAGAGTAGGATTTGACGGTGGTGTTTTTGTGTTATTAGATATCTGAAGACTTCTCGCGGCTGTAGGCTGTAAAATATGGTGTTCCGAATATTTCACAGTAGTAGCATTTGGAGACGCTCCAGAAGTACGAATGGATGGACTGTTTTTCATTGCATTTTCAGGCCTTACGATTCTTTCTGTCGTTACTTTCACTTTCTCTACCTGATACGGCTGTCTGTAGATATCTGTTTGTTTTAAAGAAAGAATCCAGAAGAGCACCGCAGCGTTGTACGACGGATCCGTACCACGATATTCAAGCGTGGAAGAACTCAAAGTCGGCAGGGACGAATTATTATTCACTTGAAGGGCTTTGTCCCGGCATCTCTTGCAGCATGCTTCCAAGAATAAGGAGTCAGTAACAACAGATTCCAGTCTAGTGAAATTGGAAGTTGTGTATGTTCCATCAGCGCTCTGAGTGACAGGTTCGTAGTGGCCAAAAAACGGCCCCAGGGTCTTCAATATATCTTGAAAACATTGCAGTCTCGAGACACTGATTGTACCCGAATCGTTGAATTTCTTATTAACCGTTAATGCGCGTATCTGTAACATCTCCTCGTCAGAACATAACGGCCGAATTTCACTCATGATAGTCAACAATGCTTCCTTATCCTCGGAGGTGCAGCATTTATTCTGATTCATGGAATGAAGCACTTCAACGAACTTTTGTCTCAGGACAAGGAATTCAAGTCTTTTAGCCTCAGAAGCGTGAAGGTCTGTGAACGGCTCTAAATAAAATCGAACATTTTCCCACTCACCGCCGAGACACAAATTGCGAAGATATCGCGAATGTTCTGGCATCGAGCTGTCGGCATCGACTAATATTCCTGTTTCTCTTTCTAAAGCCAACGCGCTGTCCAACAGATTCTTCGCGTGAAGGTATTCCAAAACCATGCTAATGACATGCTCATCGTGCAGATTCACCTCCATCTTCACAAGGAGCTATACATGCACACCGTATACCTAGTAAAGCAACTATCGACAAGCCAGACATTCCATTACTTCTACAATATAGTAAACTAACGTAGTTTTCAAGAAAAGCGACATGGCTCGTTGAGTCCGCTGAGCTCAGTCAGCTGTAACGAGTAGCCACTACTGATCTATAAAAATCAGTAGCGTTATTAGCAAGGACTGGGGTTTGAAAAATTGAACTGAAAATTATAGTCCTTCACTAACAACATAATTTAAATGAACAAGGCAGAGCCTACATAAAGGTATCGAGTCCAACATATTTTATCCTGTAATCAGTGAAATTACGGGCGCAATTTTGTGGAACTATCTCTAGAGTTTTGTGAATCGCATATTGGTAGCTTTCACCCTTACTCAACGTACACTTATAGCAGTGGTTCCAAAACTGTGGTACGCGTACGCATCTTAACCTCAAGTGGTATGCGAGTAACTTTAGCTATGTATTTTGTCATGTAGTTAGGTTGGATGAAAATAAAGACTCTCTCTCTCTCTAGAGCAGGGGTGGGCAAACTTTTGAGCTCGCGAGCCGCATTCAATATCTGAATCCATTCGCGGGCCGCACTATATAAAATTGGGATTATAAACCAAAACGCGATATTGGTATTTGAGTATATAGTGCGGACAAAGAGATAATATATATGCTTATTCATAACAATCTAAACATTGCTTTGATGATATCGTACACGCGTCAGAAACAGTGGCGAGATTTCATAGGCTGGTCGTTGGTCGACCTCAATAACCAATTTGTCAGAACTATAGAGATGAAAGTAGGTTGTCACGATTCTTAGAGCAGGATTGAAATTTAAATCTGTGAGCAGCGATTCCGTTCATAGATTTGCTAATTCCACTTTTGGATCAGTTCCAGGACACACAATGCTGATAGCATCATAACCATGTTAGCTTCAAACACCCTTCTACTATGTGTAGACAAAATATAAATACCCTAATAATGCGCATACAGAGAATTAATCTACCTAAGGCACGCGCGAATCGTTTTTTAAAAGCACATCGCTGAAATAATTAAAATTTGATTGGCCAATCTGAAATCACACTAGGGATCCGACGTATGTCAATCTCGTATAGGATTTGTGTGATGTTTAGCAGTTGAAACCTTTCAACCTCAGCCTTGAGATCGAGCCAGAAATGAAACATAAAAATGATATAGGAAGTGTTGAGCGTAAACAGCGATTTAGATGGCGCGAAGCGCGAAAAAATTTTCCAGTTGAGCTCAGCTTCGCGCCCATCTTCAGATGCTTTCACCACCCTCCAAGGGGGGTGCGTCCCCAGTTTGAGAACCACAGCCTTAGAATTATCATGGTGATATATACTAAGAAAAATTTAATCAAGTCCCAGCATTATTTCGATTTTTAGTACGCATTTTATCAATATTTTTAATAATTTCCTTTAGACTCTCGCGGGCCGCACAGAACGGTTTGGAGGGCCGCATGCGGCCCGCGGGCCGTAGTTTGCCCACCCCTGCCCTAGGGTGTGGGCCGAGGCGCTGAGGGAGGAAGACAACCACTACTCTAGTTCCTGTCAGAGAGACCTCAAAAACCTTTGACGCCCGTATGGGGCTGACTCCCCCATGCGGGGTAAACTATTGTTCCGAGAAATAAGAGTGAGAAACGGGCGGGTGCCTCAGCGCCCCCCGTCAATAGTAACACGGTCGTTGCGCCTCCTTTAAGATCAGGGGTCTAGCCGTGCATAAGCGCTCAAAACATCCGAGCGAGTACCACGAGGCTAATGAGCCAAAACAACGCTCCAAGCCTCGGTGGGATCTAGGGTTGGATCATCCGGATAACGGTTAACCGGTTAACCGCAGGTATTTTTACTACCTGATATCTGGATATAACTTAGCCGGTTAACCGGATAAAGAAGAATCGTTGATAATGCGTTTTTAGTAAGCTTCAATAATTCGTATTCAGTGTTGTGCGCGGCCGATTAGCGAGAAGCGTGTTGCCAATTAGCGAGAAACGTCTGTGCACATTGCACAATGCACATGCACAATGTAACGCGACGCGATCTCTTGAGAAGATCGTTAAATTAGGTCATCGATTACCGCACTCTCGACTATCGTCTCTGGCCTGATCTATCGCGTCTTCAACAAGCCTACGGTTCCGCTGGATTGAAGAATCGCATCTGCAATAGGCCCCGTGTAGTGCGCAGTGTGCACACTATTCCATCGCTGGCCTGCACAATCGCATTTGCATCGGCTTGGTGCTCACGATATTATCTACACAGTCGCATCTGCAATAGGCCTACGAAAGATATCATCGCTGGCCTAACCATCGCGTCTCGGACCTAGCATGNGTTGGCTCCTATCTCTCGATGGCTTGGTGACGATATGCCGTTAAGTGTATTCTGATTAGTGATTCNGAGAGTGTATTCTCGATCAGTGATTCAGAGAGTGACACCGCGAAACTGAATGACATCGAATGTTCGCAAACATGTGCGTGCAAGCGTAACTGATTTCCGCTGATAATAATCAATTCGAAAAAAATCGAAACCCCTCATTTTATTTCAAACCCCCCTTTAATTTTCGGCTGGCTGCGTGTCTGATCACGTGAATTAGAGCGAGGTATCATGTCGGCATCAATTCCAGTATCAGCTACTCGTCCTTCTAGTACTCTAAACCCAAACAGAAGAAAGGTCAAAAGGAATGTAAAGTCGTCGAAGTTTGCGGGAAGCGACCTGCCAACCTTTAGACAATCTACGAAGCGCTGCTTACTATTCAGCCTACTTCCGTGGAAGCTGAAAGAGCATTCAATGCACGTGGACTCTTTATTACAAAATTCCGGTCCCGGCTACAGGATGCCACAATTGATGCATTGTGCTTTATAAGGAGGGCGTTGCAGAAGCAGTGAGCATTAAATTTGCGTGTTTTTCTCGTATTCTCTCGTGCTGCGCGTGTACGTATAGGTACTCCGCGATAACACTGTGTAATGATTTTGCGATCCGTTTTTCATGCAGACCTCATGAAATCGATTGTCTCACTTAGCAGATATTATCCGGTTAACTCAGTGGTTCTCAACCTGTGGTACGCGTTCCACTAGTGGTACGCGAAGGTATTCCAGGTTGTACGCGAGTAGATTTTGTGTTAATTTCGACCGAAGGAAGTCATTAGTTCAGGTGGGGTTAATTTTGAGTTTTTTGACGCCGACGTTGTCGTGGAAAGGTCGTCGTCGTGGGTAGGGGCAATCCCATGCAATCCCCCCCCTCCCCCCCGCCGGCGCTAGGGCCGACAGAACGGTTCTGATACCGAAAGTGAAGGGTTCAAATGACCCGACGAAACATCGTCCTATCACTGTTGCCAACTGCTCAATAAGGGTGCTTCATAAGATTGTGTTCTGCATAAACACTTTTGTTCTGCAGACATGCATCACCTACGCCAAGGAGAATATGAAACCCCTATGCCTGGTGTCGATTGATATCGCGAAAGCATTTGACTCGGTGTCGCAAAATATCATCATAGCCGCCGCGCGGAGATTGGGAGCTCCGGCCCCCTTCCTTCGCTACATGCGATCCTTTTATGCTGGGATCTCCACCAGGTCGCAGATTGGTGGAAGTTGCTCGGAGAATATAAGAACACGGACCGGTGTAAGGAAAGGTGATCCAACATCGGGCCACCTGTTCAACGCAGTCATTGACTGGTGCTTGACCTCACTCGACGCCCATTTGGGCTTTGTTGTTGACGGACAACGTATCTCGTATACCGCGTTCGCTGATGACCTAGTCATTATGGCGGCAAATCCAGCAGCACTACAACGTCAGTTGAACTCGCTAGTAACGGAAATTGACGGCAGCAGGGATCAAGATAAACCCGGCCAAGTGCAGCTCTCTATACATCCAGATCAACGGAAGGGCTAAGAAGTGGACGATTAACCCGAGAAATATGCCAAGGGTTGGTGGAAAAGACATTAAAGCACTATCCATCGCTGGTACGTTCAAGTATCACGGCTTGCCAATAAGCGCGCGAGCGACGCGTGCCGACGTGATGGGTAGACTGAAGCGGGAGGTCAATAAGCTAACAAGAACGCCGCTTAAGCCACAGCAGAGCTTGCAAATCACGAGACATCATGTGATCCCTGCTATGAACCACGAATTAGTCCTCGCCTGTTGCACTTCGAAATACCTGTGGAGCATCGGCAAGATTATAAGAGAGCATATTCGAAATTATGGTTGCGTCTTCCTAAAGACACTCCGCTTGCATATTTATATGCGAGGCCTGAAGATGGACTTGAGTCCCATCGCTCCTTCAAAGGGTCCCGATCTTAAAAGATCTAAAAGGCATAGAAAACTGGAGTCTGAAGAAGACCCCGCCGTACGAGAGTGCTGGCTTCACAGAATAAGCCACAACATGAAAAGAACACGTACCACGAAACCGCTGTTAACGAAAGAAGAGATCAGTGCTTCCAACAAAAACTGCTTGCTGACCTCCGTTGACGGCCGAGGGCTTAGGGATTGCTCTCTGGTGCCATTCACGAATAAGTGGATATTCCAGAGAACAATCTCTTATGCAGGGCGTAATTATATCGGCGCAATTAAAGTCCGAGGCAACTTAATGACTACGCCCGCAAGGGCCCGAAAAGAACGAATCATGTAATGCCTGCGGAAGGTACGGGGCATTGGGGCATATCCTACAAGTATGCCCTCGAACGCATGCGGAACGAACTCGCCGGCATAATAAAGTTGCGCGGCACATCGTGCGAATGGCTGAGAAGGACAGCAAGGAGGTCTGGTGGGAACCGAAAATATAAAACGTCTACGGGACTCCTCAAACCAGATCTCGTCCTGGTTGATAAGAACACGCGGACTCTGCTATAGTTGCAGATGTAACTATAGTGGCAGATAACGCGGAACTTGGCCGCGAATTCGACGTTAAAAAGAACAGGTACGGTGGAAAAGAAGTCCTCGAGTGGAAAACCACAAGAGCGAAAGTGAAAAGCGCAGAATCTATGGGAATTGTTCTCAACTGGCGAGGCGCTTGGTCGATCAAAAGCGCTGAAGAGCTTATCTCGAGAGTGCACGCTGCACCGTACGAGTTGCAATCCGTATCCGCTGCTGTATGCGAGGCCGGATAAGGAATGTGCGTTACGGGGTGCAAATCCACCTTTCGGCTAAGTAACCGAAGAGGGAAGAAGACGAAAAGATGACGCACTTGCAAGACGATGCTGACCTACCCGAGGGTGCGACGATATAGAGGAGGTTAAACTTGTGCCAGCCATCTTGGCGAAAAATTGAATGAAGATGCTTGCTTTACACGCGCGCGTCGCTCGATTGGTGTCTTTAGTGTTTTAAACCTAACTAGCCTGCGATTGTGTGGTTAGGCCTAGATGAGCACTGTATGACAGCACTGCGATTTTATAAGCAGTAAATCTTCCAAATAGTAACCTATATTTGTACTGCATGTTTGATAAGCTGCTATACGACCAATCGAGACTTTCAGCTTTTTCCACAGAGGAAAATATTATCGACTCTCTCTTAGTAGGAAGTACAATATGATTTTAGTATTGGGAAAAATAGTGTTAATGCTCGACTCTAATCATTAGAATTAATACTCGGTTCAGGTTCGAGTACTCCCATCATTGTGCTTAGTCCTACTTATTCCATCACCTTCTCCAATTTGCACATCAGCTGTCCCGTCGTTCGGTGTATGATGTGGGCTTCGAGAAGAGTATGATGCTTGGCCGAAGAGGATGACGACTTGCCCAGGATGCTATTGATTCGCTTGAAAGACTTTTGCAACTCTTGGGAAAATTTGTTATCTTCTTCCCAGGATGCTATTGATTCGCTTGAAAGACTTTTGCAACTCTTGGGAAAATTTGTTATCATCTTCTTCGTGGTCAAGCGAAAGGAACGCTCGTACGACTGACGTCATGTTGATATTTACCAGGTTAAAGCTTATAGTTATTATTACTGATATGTGAATAGTCTAACCTGTAGCGAAAGTCAGATGGAAAGTTATTGACAAACTCGATACTCCTGGGCCATATCGATTTATCGATGCGTATATTGCACGCGCATTCGGGTAAATTTACTCGCAATAAGCTTCAAAACCTAAATTCAAATGTAAATTTTCAAATCCGTTTCAATTACATTCAGTCGAAATTGGTAAAAGTTTATTGGATAATATGCTGGTCTGACAAATTATGTTCGATCTGTGCGCTATTTTACATATCAAATATTATAAATAGGCCAAATTACACTGTAGCCTACCAAATGTCACATAATGCACATAACTCTAACAGTAATTATACTCCGTATAGTCGCATTTAGGAAGCTTCTGAGTCATCAACACGAGCATCGTTCCAATAGGTATAGCTGTGTAGCCCCTGATACCACATACTTCCGGGGGATTTCCCGATTGATACAGGAAATTATTGTTACAATATATATTATTCAACTGTCTAACTCTCTACCTAGCCGCTTGCTCCCCAACATCGTATAGATCAAGTCTTACAGGATCTTAACGCCAATCATAAAGGCTATGCGCCAACAGAAGCACTCGCACTGCCTCCACCAGCTGTACGCCTTATCAATTTAATGGTTCGGCCTAGTCATTACAACAGATTGGTAATTCGTTGATGACACACGGCGAATCTCATTCAAAAGGTCGTCTCATCAACTACATCTAAATGTGAACGAACGCGAATGAACTTACATAGTATAGAGTCTAATCTAATTACGGAACATGTCATTGTTCACATATACTATAGACCCATTACCAATATGTGAACAATGACATGTTCCGTAATTAAATTGAAAACTAACATTCCAGTTTATCCTTTATTTTGGGATCGAATATTTGTAGATATTTCGGGAATTTTGGTAAAACATATATTGGAGCTACACGGCAACCTATTGGAGTGAATTTTCATACATATTCAAATATTTCTAATTATGATTTTTTTCGTGCCAGGCCTGAATTGCTGCAATAGTTAATCGCATTTCCATGATGTGTGTCGACAATCGGACAATTTCATCTCGTCAAAAAAGGTCTACTTGGAATGCATTGAATATCCCTATAGATGCTACTGCCCGCGGTGTCTTCAAAACTAGGAAATTTGCTCGCATTACCGACGAAGCCCATTTGTGTTCGATGAAAACGATCGAACGGAACAAAAACATCATCATTTATCACCGTTGAGTCCTCGTCATCTCCCGGATGCGTTTTTTTTTTGTAAAAACTTGAATAAATGCTGATATATTGATGTGAAGTCTGTGTTGATGCATTGCCTTGGTGGCTTCAGTAGATCCGTATATAAAGGGGAAACTAGACTCTGAACGCGAATCGGCATGGCATATTTTCGAGACAAAAATACGCTCTCTCGATTTGGCGAACATATGGCGAACGCGGCATTTGAGAGACAATCCGTAGCGAACATATGGCGAATGGGAATACGCGGCGTCGTAAGAGCTAATATGAGATGGAATGGAGATCCATATTAGGAGACCTCGATGAGTAATGGTTTAGTGACGAGCCTTCGGTAGATATAAGTTCATAACAGAACCTTTTGTGAAATGAGAATGGTGTTCACTGAGAGGGGTGAAACAGTCTAAGAAAATGTCAGCCCGGGTATAATTATTCGTAGTTATGCATCAGGCTAGAATACCCACTTCAAAACTATATATATTCTCAATTTTCAAGACTTTCGGACTATAATAGGAGGAAATGAGGCGAAGTCTACGAATGGCAAGGCATAATTTGATGGCTTTTTTTGCAGACTCATAGCTCCATCCAAACGTTTAGCTAATGTGGGTCCCCAGAGGATGATACCATAGTTTTATGAGTATGAGATTTGTGGGGAAAAGTTTGCTGTTAAAGCCTATTTATTGAAGCATATGCGATGACATGTTGATCGTAAACTTTACGAGCGTGATAACTACGGGCTGAGAGCAGTGACACGAATCGTCATATGGATATACACGGAGGTTCCGTTAAAAATTGCGAATGTGAGATTTGTGGAAAGCGCAGTCGCAATAAAAGTCAGTTGGAGAACCACATGCGAACCCACACTGGTGCCAAACCCTTCGAATGTGAGATCTGCGAGATGAGATTCACAAAGGAAAGTATCTTGAAGCGTCATATGGCCATACATGGCAGCTCCAAAGCTTTCGAGTGTGAGATTTGTGGCAGACGCTGCCGCAATAAAAGTAAGTTGGAGGAGCACATGCGTACTCACACTGGTGCGAAACCCTTCGAATGTGAGATTTGCGGGGTGGGATTCTCTCAGAAAGGTTACACGAATCTACATATGGCGATGTACGGCGGCTCCACGGCTTTCGAGTGTGAGGTTTGCGGAAAG
>ATSW01101835.1:0-10782 GCA_000444245.1 Botryllus schlosseri | reverse complement strand
TCGCCCCAGCAATAAATATCAATATTATGAAAGTGATGCATTAATATTATATCAATTTATCGAAAATGAATGTTTCACTGAATATGAGTGTGAATTGTGCGACACTTGGTGGATTCGGCACTTCGTATATGTATTAGGGTTAGGGTAGGTTAGGATTAGCAGCGGCTAAGTGCTAAATTCAACACGCCAAATCACTCGAGTTAATAATGCATTTCGAAATACTTACGACGCATTGTTCTAACACTGAAGCCACTTGTTGAACCTCTTTCAATGTGGTGGTGCTGATTTCGGATACCGTCTGCGTCACCATCTCGCGAACTAACACAGACTCCGTGTATGTAGTCGTGGAGACCCCGGCGCCTACAGTTGATTCCTATAACGAGATATGAACCTGTTAAGTTCTTGCATAATGTATACAATACGTTCTGCTATTTTGTATGGTAGAATTCAGAGATGGTTTGTAACAAGGTTGTAACTGAGTCACAAGTCAATCTCACTTTTATAGTTTTGACTCGAGTCATTTTCAATTCACCACCGAGTCGAGTCTGAGTTCAAGTCAGTGAGTGGAGGGTCGAGTCCGAGTCATTGTGTTGTGACTCGAGTCCGAGTCCAAGTCATTATGTTCAGTTTGAGTTTAATCAGGTTCAACTCACTTTTTCAACTATGCCCGAGTGATATAGAATGGCTCGCATTCATAATATTGTAATTTCACCAGTCCTAATAGTTTCTGGCCCCATTTTTCCAAATATACGGATTGATAGACGAAATACCAATTATGTGGTGACTTTACTATTCTTGAGAGTTACAATGAAACGTCTGCCTTGGCCGTCCTAGTCTCGAGACATATGACTTGGTTCGAGTCATGCACAATGACTGAAGTACGAGTCAAGCCAATACACAAATTGACTCGAGTCGAATCATTTTACGCATTTGGAAAAATGACTCGAGTCAAGTCGAGTCACCAAATGAGTAATTGTGTTACTTTTACTTGTACTTGAGTAACAACACTGGCTACTTTGATCATCTCTGGTTATAAATACGATAGCAAAATGCGAATTACGAAGTGCCATAGATTGTGTTTTTACGAATTTGACAACCCTTGGTAGAATTTCGATATCCTGAAATCTAAATTGGTAAATGCCTGTATTGCCAACAATCAGTTTGCAATGACGGTGAAATCATCTATGATTGAAAAAAGATGAATTTATTCTTCTAGGGTACGGAACTTCAGAATTATCCCGAAAAACAGCTGTAAAAACTCACGGAATTCAGTAGAGTAATCACAGCAGCTGAGAAATCCAGTATCGGCTGTGGGTCATTCAACCTGACGATGGTGTTCAGGTCGTTGTTCACTTTTCCAAGGAGCCAAGAGACGGCCGTGCCACCGATAGCGCTCTGGATGACCGTCACGTACCTGATGCATAACAGGAATGCGATACAGTATCTCCAAAGCTGGGTTAATTGAAATGACATACTCATTAAGCGCTAGAGTTGATGTCCCAAGCTGGTCTTCCACAAATATCTTGATGTTGACCACGTAGTTGTACTCTTGGTTCCCGAGAGGTAAATAACTCTGCGAATGAAACAAAGTTTCGAATAAACTATCAAATTCAACTGGCATTTAAAGTCAAGCAAGAATTATAACCATAAAACTATGCAATAGTGATCGCAATATTGTGTATGTGAATGTGATAGAGATAGAACAAATTTATTTATCATTGTGAAGAATTCAAATATGGAATCCAATTTTTACATGACACCAAAAGATTGGATGCAGTACACGAAATCCAGTTCATGAAAAAATACTTATATATAAATAATATCAGTAGACGTATAGGAGCCTTATATAATTACAGTGCTTACGTGATGAGACCACAGAGACCGGGTGATTGTGGAGTCTACTGCAAATATTAGGAGAAATTGGTTCAATTTTGTGTACATCAAAGATATAATAGTGAATTGTGAATATGGAGTAATAGTAATAGTAATATTTGAAGAGCTTCTTGGAGGTACAGAACTTCAATATACAATTAAATAGTATATTCATATTGAAATGAACCCGAATATTTTCGGCTGACACTCGTCAGGGGTAATCGTCAGCAACTAGTAGAGAATTGGAAATAACATTGTATATCAACAATCGTATCATGATATGATATCAAAATACACCAACCAAAACTCTGTCAACAAAAGGAGTTCGTGTACCACCTAAAAATAGTACATTGAACGCTCTCTCATTCGAAATTTCATGCTGGTGACGTCATATTTTGTGATACGATTGTTGATATACAATGTTCTTTCCAATTCTCTACTAGTTGCTGACGATTACCCCTGACGAGTGTCAGCCGAAAATATTCGGGTTCATTACCATATGAATATACTATTCAATTGAATATAAATATAAATATTATAATATAAATACAAATCTTTAAACAAATTCTGAAAAAGCTTCCAAATTTTATACCTCAGAGCTTTCTTTGGTCCCACGATATAAAATGAAAGCGTCGTTCAAATCCTCCGTATCAGCATTTGTACTTCTGTACGCGATAATCGTATATACGAGAGGAGAAGCCGTATCTGCTGCATCGTCTTGCCAATTATCGCACGAAAATCTTTGAGAACACAACGGTTACTAGAGGCATTGTTCCACAGGGTATCATTTGCTAAGCAATACTCACGATACTAGCGTTTCCAGGACATACACGACACCCCCCTGACCGTTATTGTAAGTCATTTGACATGTTCCATTCAAAGGAGGCATATTGGGTGGCAATTCAAGTTTGGAGTACCCTTCCATTCCGTTGACGTTGATCTGTTATATTTCACGTAGAGTATTTTGCGAAAAATTTGATGAAAAGGTGATATTTACTCTGAGTTTGAATTCGTATGCGTGCGAGTTTTCCAAAAAACCTTCTTTCACGACGAGGTATCGAGATTGGTCGCCGGTTGTTGTAGTCACGAGATCGATCGGGAAATTTGTGAGTGAGCCGTCAGCTTCTATTTTTTGAATTTCCCATTGATAGGATACCTGTACAGAAACATATAATGTGTTTGTAAGTAAATTAAAGTTAATCAAGTTACATGACGGTTGGTGATATTGATTAGAAATATCAACAATATAAAATTGCCTGAGAATAATTGATAGTGCATGGCGATAATCTAGAATTACACTTATGCAAATAAATTATGAGAATTATATACATAAGAAGATTGTGATTTTTCAGAAAAGTTTAAAGTATGACCACAATATTATTGGCGTCACATTGGATGGGTATGTTATTGAGTCAACTTGACCAATCAGTCCGCAGGACTACATGGGAAGTCACTTGAAATCAGAGTTGAAATGACTCGAGTCACGAAATTTTGGTGACTCAACATGACTCAAGTCATTTTCTTAAATATAGAAAATGACTCAAGTTGACTCAATTTGTGTATTGACTCGACTTGTTCTCGAGCCATTGCGGATGTCTCAACCAACTCATATGACTCAAGACTCGGATGGCCAAGACAGGCATTGTGACTTATTGAGTAGAAATAGTAAGTTACTGCAGTATTTTGTCTATCAGTACTGGTATTTGTAAACTAGGACCGGAAAATATCAAAAATGAGGAGAATTCCTAAATTGTGTATCGTACACACATGCATTAGTGTCGGGATGATTAGAGCCTTAGTTGGGTCAAATGGGCTTGACTTTGAGATTGGGATGTTATAGGGTCACGTCCACCAAATAGTCCATAGAAATACAGGCAGAGGTGATGAAAGTAGATTGATTGGTATTCCAGTAGAAGTAGAAGTAAAGGCATACATTATTACAAGTACAAACAGAATTAGAAGTACTTTGTTACTGATTGCATCTGACTCGAAGGAAGTCATTGGAAAGGAATTAAAGAAGCAATAACATAATAACAGAAATACAACTGGGCGAAATACGTTCTGCAGATAAGAAGAAGCTCCTACCACATCTGTGCTCAAGCACGAGTCGCAAGAGCCCACCAATCCCACGTGAAACGACGCGCTGATTTGATACAAAGCCATAGCGCGACAAGAGAAACATACAACGGTTGTAGTCGGGATGATACGATCGACGACCACCACCTGAGAAAATAACCACGCGTTAAAACGCAATCGAAAACGGAGAGATCCGCGATTTGCTTGTAGCTTTTTTCTGTTCATTTTCAAGACAAAGTACTACGAAAATGAGATAGAAACATGTTAGCTTTAACATCTTTTAAGCCCAAAACTAGCTTTCTAGCGTAAGCGGTCATCAAGATATGCCAAAATTAGCTATTTTTTGCACGTTACGTGAAATTGCACGACCACTAGCAGCACGAACCCAAAATTATGATGCAAATAATTTATTGGATATTTGGGCATCATATATCAAGAATACTTTTCGAAATTCAATTTATTATTTTCATTTTTCACTCCGCCCTAGTTACTCAAGTGTTTACGATTTTAAACTAGTTAGACTGCTGCTTCACAGTTTTAATTGAAAGAATGACCGGTCGATATATATAATGACGTCTCGATAATTTTCTGCACTAATAGAATTATCCATTAAATTGAGAGATTTGCCCAAAACATCCGGGTTCATTTCAATATGAATATATTATTCAATGGTAATCTGAAATCGGGATAGCATATGTTGAGATCTAAACAGAGGACAATTTTTTACACGTCACAATAGTAGACAAATTTGGAAAATTTCAATTGATATGGCGATTGTGAGTGCGTTGACTAAAAATATTGTCATTTTTTTGCACCTAGGACTGAAAATCTGGTTTCCGCTACTATTTGCTGTCAGTTGGACCTTTTTTTTCTTTCAGTAAATATTTGCATCATTTATGTCAAAAATCAGTTTGAACGTCTAACTTTTACCGATTTGATCTGTTTTTACTTGTCTTTGTATAGTCGTGTAACGCTCAGGGCAATAAAGAGAATGAACTGCGAAATTCAATCCAATTTATTCCTGATAATAATAATATTTATAGCTGAAAATGAGGACATTTGGGTGTTCTCCGAGTACATTTTAGTTTTCTTTAAAAAACGAGGTCAAATCCTCTTAAAAGAGGTCGTAAGGTATCCCTACTCTAGAATGAATTGTCGACGATGCACAATACCGTTTGTATCGCGGTAGTGGAGGTTTTCCCCGTCTTTGAAGCTTCAACGATGTAATCGTACTGTTTCCCTTCGAGCAGACTCCCGGCAGGCACATCAAAATCGGAGGCGGCTTCAAAACCAGCTGGTATCGTACAAGGTATGTCCGCCTGTCGGAATGTAAGGTTTATTTGTTAGGACTACAAAATTTCACACTAGTTTGTTTGACTTTTATGGTTTTGACTCAAGTTAAGTCCTGTCATTTTCAATTCACCGCCGAGTCAAGTCCGAGCCCAAATCAGGGAGCTAAGGGTCAAGTCCGATTCTTGGTGTTTTAAGACTCGAGTCCGAGTACAAGCCATAGTGGTCACTGTACAATGTCGAGTTCAAGTCAGGTTCAACTCACTTCTGCAAAATGCACGGGTGATATCAAAAGCCTTTGTGGTCATAATATACTCATTTTTCTCACTCCAAACCTTGTTAAACCCACTTTTTATAACTCTGGTAGGTGATATCGAATAGTTCACATCTATAACATACTAATTTTCCTCACTTTTAGCAGTTTCTGGTTGCATTTTCAAGTAGGCTACCAGTACCAATAGACGTAATCCCAATAGTGTGGTTACTTTACTATTCTTTCAAATTACAATGAAATGTCGGTCTTGGCCGTCTGTGTCTCGCGTTATATGATTTGGTTGGCAAGTCGAGTCAATATACTGTTGGACTCGAGTCGAGTCATTTCTGTATTTTGGGAAATGACTCGAGTCAAGTCGAGTCATCAGAAAACCGTGACTCAAGTCGACTCATCAAAAAATCGTGACTCGAGTCAGACTTGAGTTGAGTCATTTCCGTATTTTGAGAAATGACTCGAATCAAGTCGAGTCATCAGAAAATCATGACTCGAGTCAGACTTGAGTCGAGTCATGACACAACTGGACTTTTCCAATCTGTTTGTGCTTCCCTCACCCGATTTGTGTTTGAATTTGGCAAATATCCGTAGGACGTGTCCGCCAGAGCGTCCGTGGCATTGCAAGACCACTGATACGAGATTCCGTTTGAATTTTCGTCTGGAACATCGGGATCGAATGACAGGGTCGCGTCCAGATTGAGAGAAATGTTGTAGGAGATAAATCTTGTCGTGCCTCCGATAATTACAACCGTGAGAGGAGTTGACATCACCTGCGTGGAGAATAAAACAATACATTTTACATTGTAACTAATCTCAGAAAATAAACAACGTTAATTTGGAGGCGAAACAACTATGAAGTACAGAACTCACTGTTAACAATCATACAAGTAACAATGAAAAATGATTGTCACACTGACATTAGATGGTAACGGACCCGATATGACTAAGTGTTCAAGGACGGGGTCACCCATAAGCTTTAAGCCCTTTTGATAATGTGCCTACGGAAAAGCTAAATGACTTAACAATAGAGCTGTTCAAAAATAACTTTGTAAAGATTCTTGAAAATATTGTTGGCTGTCTAAAAAAAGAACGCTGAAAATTTGACTCAATTCCAACCCGTAGAAGCAAAGTTATACTTTACCTCTTTAATTTAATATAAAACTACCCGCCATAAATACCAAATACTCCTAACAACTAACCCACCAATTTTATCAAGTAGCCAGTAGATTGTGAAAAAAACGTTATTTGTGAACAGCCCTACTGAACATTTGCCGTGTGATAAAGAATATCAGGATTTGGTCAGATTCAGAATTGCACAAAAGAATCAGATTTCAACTAAATACAAATCCAAATCACCTATTTGTACCGAAAAAAAATTTGGTGAATCTGAAACTTGAGAAAAATTCGATCTTGAACCCAAATCTGCTCAGAGCCTTACCCATATACAGAAAAGTCTCGTCCCTTGCATAGTTACAGAACCAACTAATTTTGAGTTGCTAGAATTCGTTCACCCTGCTATCGGCGTAGCACACCTTTGAAAGATGCCCAATAAATTCAAAACATAGCAAACTTACCGCAACAGGCAGCGAAGATCGATCCGACAAACTTGTGTCCGTGTACGAGACTTCCACCTCAAAGCAATACTGGCTCACTTCCAATGTCAACGCAGGCAGGACAAGCATTGGTTTGTTGGTGTTGAACGAGATATCCTAGTTGCAAAACAAGACCGTTATCAAAGTGTAGCGTCATTATAGTTGTATAATTGATAGTTGTCAAATTATACAAATTAAATAGAAATGCCAGTAATCTAATTCTTATCTAATTTGTGGAATGTTTTGATGCTCTAACTTTAATTATAATCAAATTTATTGTGATCCTGAAACTACTACAGGAGAACAGTATAGTGCGAAACAAGCTAAGCTTGCTGAACAGACATTTGCCATTCTTGTGCTAATGAGGATCAAAACTGATTTGGTATGAAGTGAACTTGATTTTTGTTGTATTTCATTCTAATTGTTATTTCGAGTTAGATAATTCTAATTCTAATAAAATTTGGAAAAACTGAAGACTTTCTGGTAACTTACTTGTATATTAGCACTGTCCAAAGTGGTACAGTCGCTTTGCTTGTAGACGAGCCATTGATAGGATACTTCATATTCGGAACAGTTTGAGACTAGGGTGGATTCGACGTAGATTGTGCGCGATCTCAAAAAGTTCGAGGCCAGATTGTTTTGAACGAAGGAAATCGTCGGCGCGACGCATTCCAATTTCTTGATGGTAACGGTGGTTTGTCTATCAACCTGTCGAAAATTGTACCAAAACATCAGTAATCTTGTAATTATTGTGCTTGCAATATAAGATTTTTCAAGGTGACGATGAACTGTTAACACTAGAGCCCAAGCAATATCAGATTTTTGGGCCAATACCGATAAAACCAATAACCCCAGGCGTTCAGTAATGAAGCACTTCTACTTCTACTCCAAATAGATTATGAGTACTTGCAATAATTTCTCGTGTGGTTGGGTTTTAGATAACTTCTACTTGACAGTTTTTGGATTTCTAGGCAAAACTAGGCCAGAACAGGTTTGTAATGACTCGAGTCATGACTTGACTCGAGTCATTTTCTCAAAATACGGAAATGACTCGACTCGAGTCATTGTGGATGACTCGAACCAAGTCATACGACTCGAGACTTGGACGACCAAGACCGACATTTCATTGTCATTTCAAAGAATAGTAAAGTAACCACACTATTGGGATTTCGTCTATTGTTACCGGTACTTGAAAATGCGACCAAGAACTGCTAAAAGTGAGGAAAATTAGGATATTATAAGTGGAAACCATTCGATATCATAAACAGAGTTATAAAAAGTGAATCTAACAAGGCTTTAACTGGAAACTGAGCAGTCAACNCAATGACTTGGACTCNAGTCATNATACCATGACTCGGACTCGATCATCTGCTCGCTGACTTGGACTTGACTCGGTGGTGAATTGAAAATGNCTCGACTTGACTNGAGTCNAAACTATAAAANTGATATTGANTTGTGACTCGGAGCCTTGTGNCTNNNTTACAANCCTGGGCCAGAATNATCTACTTTNTTACTTAGTCNGAAATCGNTACTTCTNCTTCTANTTGGNGTAGAANTTTACNACATTACTTCAAACTCAACATCCTCAGTGACCTCTGCTGATAACTAACACCTNCAACGGATAACGGTAATATGTTGAGCCAATATTCAAGTAGTATGGAATCTAGCATAAGGTGCATTTCCCGAACTTCAGAGCATTGATTTGAACAACATCACAGCCATTTCTATACCTGGACATGAAATAAACTAGAATTGCTCCATCCGGAAACAGATACTTGTAAGCTATAAAAACTAGAGATCTANTTACCANNCATACCCACGGAAAATNATGAACCCAGTATATTCCATAACCGANAAATGAATAGGGTATACTTACATTNCTNACTTCATTGCTTGAGTTGACAGTAATCGTGTAATCGCCTTCCAATGTATAAACATGAGTGGCTGAGCTTGCTTGAGTGATTTCGGGTGTGCTGGGNAAATCTCCCCATAAGATGGAATGCGTCACATTCGTACCTTGCTGGAATTGCGGGATCAAAGAAATGNATTCATGCGTTTGGAGCGAAAAATTTCATTNGCCGGATACTTTGGACGTAATTTCNCGATGCTTATGGTAAAAAATGAACACNGCAAATACCTTATTGCTAGGATCGCGGTGATCATATAGCTAGCTTGAAAAATATCTCTATCTAATAATCAAATGAACGGAATAGTTCTAACAAAAAAAAAGTNGCAAGAAACCCAGAAATTGTCAATGTACGTACCACAACGTTGATATTCAATTGCACATTTTCGTTTGTGTACAACGATCGCCCGGGGTTTGCCACACTGATCGTGACGATGCATTTGTCTTGCAACTGAAAATCAAAAAGACATCACATTATCTTTCAAAAGAATATACCGATGTGTGGGAAAACTGATTATAGGATGGATTCNATAATTCACTAAATTACTCTGTGTATGGGACATACTTTCCTATGAGATACATCTTAGCCATAAACACAGTAAATAGTCGTAGTATTTCGACTTTTCACTCTCATGCATTCAACACAAACATTATAATATATTGTGTATAATATTGTGTTTCAGATGGAATGCATCCCTGGATCTCATTCAACCGTTCATCTTATCTGTACNGTATGTATTTAATGTATTTTAAAACTTGTGACCAGATGGGATCGAAAATATGACAACAAAGATGACATACGCAACTCGGGGAGAATTACGAGTTCATGGAACTCTATTAAGTACAAATACACGGATGACTTTTTTGCTCCATTTGTANCGCATTTGTTAAAAAGTGTAATAACAAAATTTGANATAACCGCGAANAAACTTGATTACTAGGGCGATAGGTCAAAATAAGTCAAAATTTTATCAAAATTGTAGCGTTAGGCGAAAAAATTGNCAAAATTGTTTACTAAGTCAAATTTTTTTGCAATCTGCATTTCGTTTGTATCGTAATGTTTGCACTGTCGGTGAACTTANTCTTATCATTTGACANTTTACAGCTTGTAGCCTACTTTATAGGCCTATCGNTGTAGACGGCCCATTATCTGTTCATTGTGAGTCATATACAGTCAAACAACTATGTTGACACGGTGTTATCCTCAGCATACCGAAATATNNTAATCGAAGCAAGACTGCGTGGGCATTGGTTCTTATATCAAGAATNGTATGACGAAAAATGGTGATGTAGACACCATTGTCAGAATGAAGCAACACACTGTGCCACCAGCAATGTTGCCTGCCAACAACTGCTGCTGTTGAACGTTCTTTCTCCATTCTTGGCAAGCTACTTAGTAAGACAGAAACTTTCTACCCGAGAATGTAGGAAAGTNTCTTTTTACTTACTACAACAAATTTTAATTATTTCTACCATAATGCGTGATATAACTACTGGAATTCATCACAAGTCCAGATTTCGTTAAAATAAAGTTTTTACATGTAAAGATTTGTCAGTTTACAAGTCAAAAGTTTTTTCCAGGCCAAACTACTTCGTAAGGACAGACAGTTCCACCCAGAAATGAAGATAAGCAGTACAATTCTAACATTATGCGGGAAAACACCTAATTTCCATACATGAGGTCAAAATTTGGCCAAAAATAAGTTTTTTTAAGGTAAAAAATGTCAAAATTTTGATTTTTAGGTCAAAGTCTTGCCTTTTTAGGTAAAAAAAATCGC
>ATSW01101832.1:0-10434 GCA_000444245.1 Botryllus schlosseri | reverse complement strand
TCTCAGAAGTCGCATTTATAATTTTTGTCGAATTAGTAGTGTATGAGAAACTCGAAAGGTTCTGTTGTATAGCCTAGTTCCTGCAGAGATGTCAAATTTGTTACTTTGTCATTTCACGGACATTTTGGCGGAACCGCCCAAAACTATATTTTTTCCCGGTACAAAGCAAGAAAATTACGCAATGCGGGAATACTTTTCCCAAAAAAGTCAAACAGCATAGCGATAACCCCCTCCCCTGAAACAAGTCAAATAACCCACCC
Organism: Botryllus schlosseri; assembly: GCA_000444245.1. NCBI lineage: Eukaryota > Metazoa > Chordata > Ascidiacea > Stolidobranchia > Styelidae > Botryllus > Botryllus schlosseri. The sequence continues at coordinate 10,174 of ATSW01101832.1, read as the reverse complement.
CAAACCCCCTAGGTCGGCAAACTTGACCCAAAGGCGTTGCAGAAAAACTCATTTTTGGCTACTTCAACAAAATCAATAGCCTGAATAAGGTGACCAGTGAAAATGTACTTTTCCGCGGTCTCGCCAGGACGTTCGTGAAATGGGAAACTATCTCAAATTTAAACGACAGAATTAATGAAGCGATCTATTTACATACTGTTCAGGCACGGTCGTGCTTGGCAGGGGTGGTTGAACGTCTTGCTTGCAAGCCATTGTGTCATAGATAGAGCCCGACCGATTCGGTTCGCCGAAAATATCAACTCGATATCACACTTTAAAAGATTTATCGGCATCGGCCATTGGAGGTGAAAAATATCGGCAATTTTCGTGACGTCACAACATGGCGGTAGAAAGTCAGAATTCTATAATCCTTGACCGCTATATTGGGAATATTGCTGTACTTCATATATCTTACACTTTGAATGTGTCCAGAAGCAGCCCTTATCATACATTTTATGTTCAAGTATGACACTGGCTGTAAAGCTGTTGACATAAATGCTCTGAATTTTTGAAAATGCGCCTTTTGAGGTCGATTCTACGTTATTTTATCATCGGCCGAATAGATCGGTGTTATCGGCGAAGGTGCTAGATATCGGTTTTATCGGTATCGGCCCAAAAATCCAATATCGGTCGGGCTCTAGTCATATATAACAGTAATTTGCAGTTAAACCATCATATAACTCTTTGTTATGCAAATTAAAAAGAATAGAACCATGCTAGAAATTTAGTTTATAGCATGTTTTTTAATGACTCATTCAGATTTTACGCAATATTTGATCAAAGTGGCAGTAAAAATTGGCATGAAAAATTGAAAAGAGTAGTAAAAAATAGCAATATAAAATCCATGCGAACAGCTTAAAACAGGGGCGGGCACCTTCTCCAGTCGGCGGGCCGGATATAGAAAAATCTCAAACTAAAATGTGCTCGCGGGCCAATTTCCTAGTTTTTGATGACGCTGCGGGCCGCACCTCAATAATTGGGGTATTCATTGTATAATCACCAAGTAGACTTTATTTGACGGGACGTTCCAGACTGGCATTCCACAAACATTGTGAAAATGTAATTTAATATTGTATTAGTCACGCTTGGCACGAAAAAATCACATTTTCAAATGATTGAATAATATTACTTTTGTGCCAGGCATAATTAGTCAAAATATGCTTGAAGACAAATGCATCATGACATGGTAAAAGCTGTCGCTTTATAATATTGCAGCTAGGGAACATTTGACGTGCCACAATTATATGTAGAATATTTTGGAAATTACTAAATATTGATCTGAGATCAGAGCATTTGAGCAGTATAGCCTAATCGGGGTTTCTGATAAAGTCCTGTAAGTAGGCTATATTTTTCAGTTGAATAAATGAGCCCAGAAAATATTCCACTTTTGGTTAGTTTGCCAAAATAATTTCAAGCTTTATAGATAGCATGTAGACACTTGACACGAACCAATCAGGTTGCAGCAGGATGTGAACAAAGAACAAGGCCGGGCAAGCATACCACGAGCTCTTATGGAAAAGGGTTGAAAAATGAAGGTTTTTAGCAAAATTACATTGAATTGGGGATGGCTGGCCTTGATGAATAGTAAGCGTAGAGCCAGTATGTAGTTGAAGCGTTTTAATCTAGGATGAACATGAATGGTGGCAAGGACGCATCAGCGTGCTGTGTCCAAATGCATTGATTTTTGACAACTTTTCGGATTAAACAACGATTGTTGTATGCTATATTATATCATAGGATTGTGGTAATGCATATTTCGACGATTTCATAGGCTCCAGGTTTCGAGCAAAATTTTCATGCATGTCTCATGTTCAGAAATATATGCTATAAAATATAGCTACTGCCACACATTCAAATTTTGAAGTATTGATTGAAACTTGAAATCTATGGAGATTCTATCGAATTTTGGATTTGAGTGGAACACCGCGGAGAAAGCTACGAAGAATTTCATGGAGCGCTACATATACAACTTAGGGATAAAGATTGAGGAGACAATTCACTCTTTGTGGAAGCAATAGCCTATTCTAGTGAACAGCCAATGTTATCGCAACTTGCGGAAAAGTGAGGTACCACACTCAATGGAAATTCACGTACTCAGAAAATTCATTATTGATTCGTCTTGCACTTGTAAGACAGGGCACTTGTAAGACAGGGTAAGTAAGGAAAAAGACATTTTTTCGGAGACTCCTGCAATCTTTGTAACCATGATATATTTGCACATTGGGTTCTGATATATGCTTTCATGCATATGCATTGATTAAGACAATCCAGCACCTGAAGCTACAAGGACTGAAGACATACATTGTGATTTGCATCAGCATCAGTGAACTTGATCGTGATTGCCAAGCCATCTCTCGACCGTACTCGCAACCGATCAACTCCTGCCTCAAGGTAGATTTTGGTGTATCTGGTGTCTTCAGTTTTATAACATTCCATCAAACACAAATAATCCTAGAACATTTGCACCTGGAGAACTGTTCATTCAACAAATTGGGCAGCTAAATGAGCTTCAATGCACACCACTGGATCATAGTATGAATATAGACATTAGACATGCACTGTTGGTACACACTGACCGTGGCGCCGCGCAATTACGATCCATAGTATGCTATTAGGCATTACGATATTCACAATGGAACCGAATTTGCACAATTGCCGAATATGTTGCGTCATTCATTGAATTAGAGTAAGCAATTAGTCCATATTTGGTTATTTGATACACAATGCTGCGTAGTATGACACCAGACAAAATTTTATAGTCCTTGATTCTTCCGCTCAGCTGTTCGCATGAATACGGTGTCTCGCCATCTTTCTTGTTGTGGAACAGTCTGGGCCCGGCATTTTCCGGTGTGCCAAATCATGTCCAGGAATATTTAAATCTAGATTCAATTTCTTGATTTCAGACTCAATGGTGAATCCCTTTTTTGCCATGATAGCATTTCCTGGTTCACCATAGCTGAATTCCATCATTTTCTATAATTTCTTGTCGAATCCACATATTTCACCAATATTTAAATCTGAGATGCTCCCTGTGAATAGTTCCTGCACAAAAGTAAGTGCACCGCAATCCATCAATTCTTTCAAAGTTGTATGTGATTTATAGACAGTCAATAATCATTCTAGTTTTGAGAATTCATGAATGAATGCAAATGGTGCATTTTTAAGGAACCAGATCTCTACATAGCCAAATCGAAATTTAATGAAGCAGTTACATACAGTTGACTCAATGGATAAGTCGGGCAATTCAGAAAAAATTTAATGTAGTCCAGTAGAATATTTCAGCTTCTCCGCATCTTTTGACATTATGATGCTCCTCTGAGAACTGAACTTCACTAGCAATAATTGTCCGTCAATTTGTAATTTTCCTGGACGAGTTTCCTGTTTTGTGCTTCTACTTCTTCCAGAAATTTNATTTTCTTGCATTTTATNCATCGACNTCCTCTTTCTGCNCCTTCATAAGAGATATCNATCAAGCCTGCACAAAATATATAATGTTNATTTTACANAGCAACACNGNTGTGCAGACACCTATCNAGGCGTAGGCTACTCGTCCGACTCATGCAACGTATCACCGCTACCANTNTCAACTATCCATCTCATTATTGAATATATTGCTCTCAACAATTTCAACACACACCATCAAGCAACAACACTGGAGCGGAATAATACGAAACACACACCGAGTCGATTGTGGCATCAAGTGTGACTGCATTTCAGATTGGACTTATTTTGAAATGCAATATTGTTCCATCTTAATTATGTCATGATTCAACATTTTTGGTGCAATATTAGNTANNTCNTTTTATTATNAAAATGAGAATTCAGATGACTACAANAAAGTNCACATGCCTTTATTCAGATTTTACATTCTTCCATGCATGTTATCAGCTCTGGGAATGGTACAAGCGCCTACCAGTAACGGTCTGGGTAGCCATCTCCAAGTCACACACTTACACAATAGCACNGTGTTTATCTGGCATTTATCCNGATTTATTCACTNCATGAGCTAGAACAAAAAATGACGATTTCAGCTGGGAACGGATCNTGTTGCCNAACATATATGATAATTGATATGCAGACGAGTGTCCNGTGTAACNGTAATTTNCTAGATAATGATGCNGACTGCAGACTGTACCATATACGATTCCATAAATAGAACATATATAACACTGTGCCCACATCACGAATACCCCACATATCCTGACTCAAGATTCCTCTAATGCATGCTATTCTGTACGGCAATCCCATAGTATACGGCTAAGGATAATACAGCAATAGTTGCTTCATCTGAAAAGTTCTCAGAAATCCATTCATTTGGACATACCATCCAGATGCGTGCTTGCCGCCTTTCATGTTTATTGTAGATTAGAACACTGTAAATACAGACTAGCTCTACGTTATTTCCATTCACCGAAGCCAGCTATTCCCAATTCAATGTAATTTTGCTAAAAACCTTCATTTTTCAACCCTTTTCCATAAGAGCTCATAGTAAGCTTGCCCGGCCTTGTTCTTTGTTTACATCCTGCTGCAACCTGATTGNTTCGTGTCAAAGGTCACGTAAGTGTCTATTCCANAATTCATCTCGCACTTCCTGATGTGGTGGTTCGTGCCCGAAAGGGTCCAAAGATCCCTGGTTAAGNACCCCAAGAATAGAAGTGTCCAACAATCACCNAAAAATCCATTGGTNTTACAGCTGTAGAGCGAACCGCTGCCTTACTAGCCACCGGCGATAATAACATGGATGAAGAGACCAAAGATCACTCAGGATGTGAAACCGAGTCATAAGTCCATCTCCAATTTTAACGTTTAACTCAACTCGAGTCATTTTTTTTATAACCCAGTCAGTCCGAATTCGAGTCATTTTACGAACGGTTGCGCCCAAGTCCTGATCATAAATATCAGTCTTGAATCATCAACGGGTCGTCTTTTATCATCATAAATGTGACATATATAGCCGATCTTCTACCGCATAATAGCTTTTAAGAGTGATGTGATAGTGAAGTTTGATGAGATTTCCGGCTTTAAGGGTAGTTTTAGAGCAGGGTTGTAACCAAGTCACGAGTCACAAGTTGATCTCACTTTTATAGTTTTGACTCGAGTCAAGTCGAGTCATTTTCAAGTCACCGCCGAGTCAAGTTCGAGTCCAAGTCACGGAGTAGAGTGTCGAGTCCGACTCANAGTGTTTTGAATCGAGTCCGAGTCCAAGTCATTGTGTTGACTGATAAGCNCCGAGATAATGTCATGTGAAACCCACTTTTTACAACTCTGCTCAGTGATATCGATAGCTTCGCATTCATAATAAGCTAATTTTCCTCACTTTTAACGGTTTTTGGTATCTTTTTCAAATACCAGTATTAATAGACGAAATAACANTAGTATTCTTCGAAATTACNATCATATTCCTGTCTTGGAAGACCCAGCCTCGAGNTATATGACTTGGCCCGAGTCATGCGTAATGACTCGAGTACAAGTCGAGTCAATACACAAATTGACTCGAGTTGAGTCATTTTTCATTTTTAAGAAAATGACTCGATTGAAGTCGAGTTACCAAAATTTCGCGACTCGAGTCAGACTCGAATCATTACAACCCTGTTTTAGAGTGAACTTCAAGTTCTCNAATCGATCAAAGATATGTGGCAGTTTGGATAAATTGTCGAATAGGCCTACTTAAAAATNCAAAATGCCGTCGCGGGCCGCACAAAATGTTCTCGNGGGCCGCATGCAGCCCGCATGCCGCGTGTTTTAGACCTCTGGACTAAATCGTNTTTATTGAATGTATTTTAGCGACAGCAATCTTCANNGTCACTTCTCGCCGATNATGACGAAGACAATGTGGATTTGAGAACAGCATTGTCATACAGGCGCCACCATATCTGCTTCTCTCTGNTCAGTTAACACATGGAGCAATCCTTAATTAANATTTAAATGCTTTCGATANGCCCGNTACCGTATCCTAAATTTACCAAGATGTCAATTCGTTAGGGTTGAGTACATGGTANATGCNGATAATGCAAGTCTTCTNGCTTTGACGAACTTACGCGTAAACTCTATACTCTTGCACGCTGCGCACACACGTATATAATAACATCCAGCCACTAAAATCTGACGTAATAAGCAAGTAGGGAGGAATCTTGGCAGACTAGAGTCGCNGGCCACACTATCATGTAAGACGGGAAANTGTCCGCGGGCCGGATACGGCCCGTCCCTGACCCAAAATCTCATTGTACATCTACATTGTACACAGATTTTGAGTACCTAGGAAGCTGCCGGAAGCTTTAAAAAAAAGACCATTATTCCGTGACTATTTTATTTTAAGCGATTGGATGNGACTCTTCCAAGACATGGGCNAGTCCAGTAAAACCCAACGTTGAAAATGCATTTGGGGACCAGCAATGTCAAGTACCAACGATAGCCATTTTAACCCCCTCTGCGAACGGATTTGTTGTAGGCGAAGCTAAGATTGCAATTGAGTTGATAACTCCCTGTCAGTACACGGTGCTATTCTAACCATACATCACCTAAGACTNAATTCCAAGGTAGGTATAATTACTGATGTATCACCAGCCGTCCGCAAAACCAACGATCAGTCGTTCCTTACTNTGGTGATTAGTGTTCAATTATTCGATCCGCAAGAACAGTCTAATCCCGATGNCTTTTTTACTCTGTCTGTCAACAAGCACGGCCCAGAACATAGTCTATCTGTAGCTAACGTGTAGCGGAAGGGTTGGATATGTTGCGGATTGTTCAGAGCGTGATCAGGCTTGTAGGGCGTTTCTGCGGGATCAGAAGACGGTTCCAAGATCGCTACCATATCCAAGAAGTGATCAAGGCGGGCGANTTTGCCANGGTTCGNAGATGCCGCGCAGTGGCGACACGAAAAAACTTCGCAGTGAAGATATACAGGTTAAGACACTGCAGCAGAGAACAAAATTTGAGGGCCTGCAAAGAAGCGGAAGTTTGTTCAGGACTATCCGATCACAGACACATCGTCCAGTACCACGGATCTACAATGGAGAACGGTCTTTTATATATCGTGTTTTCTTTGTTGAGGGGGTCCCACTTTTTTGACGGGCTTATCCGCAGAAGATCGTGCAGCGAGAGAGATGCCGCTTACTACATGGCAGTGTTGGGATGACTCGAGTCATGACTTGACTCGAGTCAGACTCGAGTCACCTTTTTCGTATGACTTGACTTGACTCGAGTCACTTTGCTAAAATGACTTGACTTGACTTGACTCGGCGTATCAGAAAAGCGGATTGACTCGTGACTCGAAGCAAAATTCACGAGTCAATTTCAAGTCATCAAGCAATCGATGTCGATAAAATCACTCAATCATGCATATGGTCGGATTGTTCGCGAAACGCAGGTGTAACCCGTCAAAGCGACCAATCATTCAATGATCGTGCGTTTTACTGAAACTCCATTGTTCTCTCACAAATAAATTGACCACAAATGAAGTGATCAAAGCATACAGCTTACGCTGTCGTAAACTAGTATAGTAGAGTAATTCAATAGCAAAATGTATAATTCTGTTCTCTGTTCTTATACCTTAGCTAAACCTCTTGTTTCGTTGAAATTGAATTCGAATATAGTTAATATAGTCATCAACCATTGGCGCAGACTCGAATAGTATCATATCGATTTGTAAATTGGTAATGCATTGCATCCTATTAATTCGTTTCTATAGTCTCTATTTTGGCTGGTAACTAAATTGAGGCTATGTAATTACTTCCGTGGTTTAGCATTTCTATGTAAATGTGAACGATATAGCGCCTTCTTGCTTGTATATTTAACTCTATATTCGTTCAACGGTTCAGAATCAATGACCACGCAATCTGTATTTTAGACAGCTAGCAAAATGCAATGACGCAATCATGCCTCATACTTCGAAAAGGCAACCTGACTTGAATTGCGACTTGACTCGTGACTTGACTTGACTTGACTCGACTTGACTCGAGTCACCTCCAAAAATCGAATGACTTGACTTGGCTCGAGTCACCTTCGAAAATCGATTGACTTGACTTGACTCGAGTCAAAATCTGCGATGACTCGAAATGACTCGTGACTCGAAGGTAGTGACTTGATCCCAACACTGCTACATGGAACAGATAATAAACGGAATCGCGTTTCTTCACAGAAGCAACATAGTCCACGCCGATATCAGGCCTGAAAACGTGATTTTCAAGAGCAAGTGGTGTCGTTCTTCCGTGAAAATAATGGATTTCAAATCCGCGATCAATATAAAATCCTTGAAAGAACCACGGGTTGGCATGTTCGGTGTGAGAGGTCGCCGTGAATATCGAGCTCCAGAGATGGTTAAAAATGAAAAATATGGTCCGGGTGTTGACGTTTGGTCGGCCGGTGTAATTCTGTGCAACCTCCTAACCGGTAACGCGCCTTTTGAGGGCGCGTCGGACAAAGAACTCTACGAAAAGATCAAGGACGGAAGCCTCCACATCGATTTCAAAGCCCCTGAATGGCAGTCCGTCTCTATCCAACCTCGTAAATTGGTATGCCAATTACTCCTTCCGTTTTCCGGGGAAAGAATATCCGCAACTAGCGCTCTGAAACACCCTTTCTTGCGCAATCACGGTTTGTCGTTGTTTTTGAGCAAGCACACTAAGAAAAGCGTGATGGTGAATTTGGCGAGGCTGAACAGCTGTCAAAAGTTAAGGAAGAAGTCGTCGCCGCTTCGCAGGAGGAGTAGAACTGTGTCTGACCCAGTTTCAGACAGGCTGGAGTACGCGAACGCGTCGTTACGACACTTACATTTGATAGACCCGGACGAGCCGTACCTAAACGATGTGGAGACCACGTCTCGGCCTTCTTTATGGCCGAAAGCGTCAGTTGTCAGTAGAGGTAAGTAGTAGCAGGTTCAACTAATTTTCAATGTATTTACAGTCGGCTTCACTGAATTCGGACAGTATAGTTCCACATATTTTAGACCTAGTGAAGGAGTAAATCTATTGTTCGCTCGCGTGAAGATGCGATGCTGTTACATAAATGAATGAATTGCAGCTGCGCTATATTGCAGGCATTGGCACAGATAGCATGAAACATTAGTTACACCTTCAAGTTAGTAGTATTTTTAGGGTTGCATTTAAAACAAACAGCGTTTTAGGACACTTTGTTTGAAACATATTTGGAACAGTTTTTTAAACAAAGGCCTTTGAAAAAATTTTGTTTTTTTTAGTTGTAAAATTATGCCATAATCGTATAAATACTTTCCAGCATAAAACATCAGTTCTACATCAAGTTGATTATCATATCATTCCACAGATAGGCCTACTGTGTACTGTATTATTGTATGCCATACTATAAAAGTACGATTGACTTGTGACTTTGAACTTGGACATTTTTTACGACGCTGTTAACGATATGCTGTTTTTCCACGTCTCTCTAGCCGGCAGACGACAGTCTCCTGGGTCTAGTTCAGTGGTTCTTAACCTTTTTTCGTCCAGCGCCCCCTTTCAAAAATTATCGTGCTCCAGCGCCCCCCTCAACTTTATATTGTAAGGAATGTAATAAAGACAATGAGTAAGAGGGAGGACCGTAACAGCACTTCGTCAACCCCCCTAAAAACGATTGCCTTGCGCACCCATAGCGTGATAAACCGAACTTCTGAGGGCTTCGCCTCCACGAACCCCATATCGTGGTTTTGATGGTCAGCAAAGTTTGTGTGGCCTGGTCGCCCTACGTACCAAAATTTTCTATAATGCATGGTAATTACATATTTTCTATAATGCATGGTAATTACATTTATAAGTCGCTACGGTATAAACTTTTTATCCTCTCAGCCCACGTAATCAGATTTACCAGTAGCACTGAGTGAGCTGTTGTATAGGAAAATAAAGGGCACGTAATTAATAATTAAACATATTCGGGCGTGCCCGCAGCTACAATTATTCGTTACCAGGGCCGTAACAGCACTTCGTCAGCCCCCCTCCCCAAACATAAAACGTTGGTCCTGGGCCCCCATCGGGTGATAAACCAAACTTCCGGGGGACTTCGCTCCCAGACCCCCATTAGGCTGTCCGCTATTTGCTGATAGCCTATTAGGTATCTACATTGGGTGTCCATTTACTGAGGGAGCTAATCTCGCCTAGTCGCGCGAAGTGCGAAAAATTTCACTAAC
>ATSW01101826.1:0-22480 GCA_000444245.1 Botryllus schlosseri | reverse complement strand
TTGCGTCACAATTCGCCATTTGGTTTTGAATCCATCTCTGTTCTGTATCCTTTATCGTGCCGGTTGCTCTTGATAAGATGCACGCGAAAAGTTCTTCGAGTCAATAAATATGAATTTACTATTAATTGCGACTTTATAGTGTGCTTCGCCTAGAAGAGCATTTTCGTCGCTAGTTATAATTATTTATCCGTTGCTTCTTTACATTCTTCGATTTCCCATTACTGGTCTTCATACATTCCTATCATGCTTCTCCATTCTTCTGTTAGTTCTGTTTTGTGACATCTTAATTGTGAAAAGATATTTGTTCCATTTGCTGATACTCGGTTCCGATAGGGTAGTTATAGTTTGTGGTGGTGCCAACATTCTGTCTGTTCGTCTAATTTGCCTAGATGACCTATTACATTTTTTTTTCTTCGGTTTACATGCTTTAGTTTTTGCCTCTAAATGCGGTATTTCCATTCTTTCTTCTTTTTCCTATTTGGTTGGTTTCTGTCTTGCTATTATTTCAATATTGCAAGCTATCGCACAAAGTTGAAGTACAGTTTGTCAAGAGTCAGCATCGTCTCGTTGCTGAGTGTTGTCTTCGCTTGATGTATGATCTTATTAGGCGTTAGCACTGTTTTAAGTATTAGCTGTTTGTCATACCAGCTGAGGTCTCTATTACTGTAGTCGTATAATTTCCTTCTCATTATTGCTTGCGTAGCGTTGAACGAGATTTTTCTTCTGGTTTTCCTTGATTTATTGTCCCAATACTTTTATTCAAGGTTTAAATTTGATCTTATAGGTTTTCGCTCGCTTTTCTGTATCTCTAGATATTGGAAAATCTCGTTCAGTTTTTGGCCGGTTGCGGCTTATTTGTAGCCTACATATAACATAAGATCGGAAGTCCTGGCGGTGTTTAGCCGAGTCAGTTTTCCTTTTTTATATTCAAACACGGAATCCGTCGATGACACAAGGTCGTGTGACGGAGTGTAAACGGGTATACTGTGACATTTGTATCCTAATCAAGTTGGGCTCATCATACGTCCTGTTTTATGAGGATTTGTGCTCTTTTCTCAAGAAAAGTGTATGGTCCTCCGAGAACGTTAAAAAATGCCCAAATGTTCTCTGTTTGAGTTAGTAGCTTATACTTTTAATAATACTTTTAGGCGAGCCGCCGCATTTATTTCCAAAAAAATACTGCAGCCATAAAACATTCTGGTTTGAAAAGTTTTCTAACAAATTGCCCTACCAGCCCTATACCTTCTTGACTGCTAATGAAAACATTGTTCGACGTTCTCTGTAACATCTGGGACTTTGGCATGCGATGACCTGACACATGTTCAAACTGTAAGATATATTACTTGGATCAGCTTCAAGCATCTCGGCAGTCGTGTTCAGGGCGTGGTATGGTATGAAATTCGTCATCACCATTTTTATCATCGTGTAAATGCGCATTTGATGTATACAACCAAACCACTTCTGCCAAACTTCCGAAAGGATGTACTTCCTGCTTTAAATGCAAGTGACGACGTCTACGAATATAAGTGCCACTGTGATACTAGGTATGTGGGACGTATATCACAAAGAATCTATAATGACATTGCGCGAGGCAGATCATTGTTTCATTTGAAAGCCCCAGAATCAACAATCATCCGATTACCCAAGCCTATTTTATGTGGACAAAAAGATTTTCCGTATAACTTACAAATTTCCCATTAGTGCGTTCTATTTCGTGTTTGTTATTGTTTAGTTTCATATTGCTATGTTACTATGGTACCGTACACTTCAAGTTTGTTATTGTTGTCATTGTTACATTGCGGACTTGATGGTATGTGACTGCTGATCGTTGTGACATACTTCGCCTTTCTGGTTTTGCTTTTCATTCTGTTCAAATCCCTTCAGTGTGCCGTTAACTCTTGAAAAGAGGCACCCGATAAGTCTTCAAGTTGAATAAATATTTTACTACAATAGATGTTATATTGAAAGCTATCTTCAAGTTCTGTACCACGAACCAACTGTTTAACACCATTCATGTGATACTTTTTCTGTGCTTTTGTAGTTGCCCAAATGCCCAACCTCTCAGATAATATTATAATTTCGATGTGTGAATATTTTCCGTTGTTTATATTCTAATCATTTTGGATGGAATTATCAATTTTAATAAGCCTAACGTACCAATTCAATCCACAATTTCTTTGTGCCAGATACTTGAAGAGCTTCTTGCAGCTACGGAACTTCAATGTACAATTAATTAATATATTCATATTAAAATACCCCGAACATTTTCGGCTGACACTCGTAGGGGTAATCGTTAGCAACTAATAGCGAATTGGAAAGAACATTGTATATCAACAATCACATTTTGTGATGCAATTGTTGATATATAATGTTCTATCCAATTCTCTACTAATAGTTGCTGACGATTACTCATGACGAGTGTCAGCCGAGATATGAATATACTATTCAATTGTCATATATCTCAGCCATGTAGGCTGCCCATGCGCAATCATCGAAGATTTCAAATATATACAGAATTATTCGGGAATCCTAATATAACCTCGTGGCATATGAAACTAGTGTGGTAGCGCTCTGCTAGCAGTAATGTGGAGATATAATATACCAAATCACATAAAACAATGGTAAGGTCCGATTGGATATATCTTGATATACCATTTAACATCGCTACAATCATTATGGATTTTACGTCACCTGATCAAACATCTGATTCTTCTGCCAATGTGTGAGTCATACTCGCTAGCCACTTGGTTCTCAGACTGAGGGCGTGAAACCATTCGAAGGGAGAATGAACCGGATTGAGTAAAATGATGTTTCTTGAACTCAAAATAGGTAATTTGTGCTGAAACTTCAAAGTTTCAACAACGGCAATAATCCGAGTTATATTACGATTTTAAATGTCATAGTTGCATCGTGCCATCGATACTTCGATGCTACATCTTGACTGATACCCAGGCCTGTTTATTTTTGGATATTGGGTTTTATTTTTGGAGATTCTCCAAAAATAAGATTTGAAAACATCCAAAAATAAGCTTTTTTTGGATGATGTTTTTTCAAGTTTTTTAGTGATATATACGAGTCAGAGCAGTGTAAATGCTGTTGAAACAACTAGGAAACTCACAAAAACACGCGTACAAACGGCAAGTGTGTGAGGGAGGGGGTCTCCGAAACGCTAGAAGTACTTTTACTCTCTGGAAGGATCAGAGGCGTGGCGACAAGGGTTGAAGAGGCGGCATGGTGTGAAATCGCGCGAGTGTGGTGCGCGCTGGTTCAGGCCGAATCCCGCCACCTCTACAACAATCACTTCGTCCACACGATGATGGGGCTGAATGGCTACCTCAGACTTGGTCCAGGTGATGAAAAGTACGCGCCCAAGTTTGTTGACACCTGCTGGTTGTCAATCAAGAAGGTGACCACTTGGTTGACTAGACACCGTACCAAACTCCTCAAGATTACAAGCGAGAAAAGTCCGGCCTGTGCAACTTCGCCGCAGTGGTGGTTCCAACTGATCGTCCTCGATCGCATGGCCACAGAGCTGAGCACCACCGTCACGAATCTTCAGTGACTTGATCATCTGATCGGGGAGCAGCAGGATGAGCTACATCGCTTGGTCGAACGCCTTCGATCTCGGTGCCCAACAGAGGACTGGGACAATGACACCCGCGACAGGTTCTCTGGTCAGAGGGTGCAGCCCGTGCAGGGCTATCAAGTTCACTGAGAAACGAAACTTCGTGGAGGATCAGGGGTGTGAACTGTGCACTGTGCAGTCCTCGATTTTCTCGAGAACATAGGCAGGAGGAGGAGAAGGACTCCACTTTCGAGGCAGCCGGTAGCCTTATTGCATCGACAGCATAAAGAAAATTGAAGTTGCCGACAATGAAAGGGCCTTGCCCAGTCTACCACACCAAGTGGTGCAACCTCGTAGGCAGGACAGAACAAAAACTTCTTGCTCTTTTAGATTCTAATAATATAAACAAGAGTGATACATATATATAGGTTACTTTATTTGTAGCTCTGTGAATTGATCGACAAATACCAGGGTGGGCTGTCGAACAACTGGACACCCGAGTAGATACAGAATATCGATGACCAATTCCAATCCATGCCTCTCCGGTCCAAAATGGACGTCACTTTCAAGCGCATTATTGACGAGCGCTTGTAAGGAGCAAAGGCTTGGAATATTAAAGAGTTTCAAGCCATCCGACAGTTCTTTGGGCCCATATGATTCGATGCTTCCCACAACTGCGACGGTCGAAGCCGATTTCTCGAAAATCAAATGGGTGATGGGTGATTTTTGTTTGGAGGGCATTCTCCAGGCCTAAGACTTTATGACGAAAGTATTGGAAAGTTAGATCCAGATCACTGATGATGTCGCTATGTTGAAGGACATGAATACACGATAACAACATACTTTCGGTGAAGTTTTCTAGTAGTATTAGGGCTAAAAAACACCTTCATTTCTCATTTTTGGAGATTCTCCAAAAATAAGATTTGAAAACATCCAAAACTAAGCTATTTTTGTTATTTTTGGAGAAATCCAAAAATAAACAGGCCTGCTGATACCGGATCTTGCACCGATCGGATGTCCATGAATAAGAGTAATTGGTACATGTGTGCAGCTGTTAGCAGATGCCATTATGGTATGCCTGTCAAGTAACTGTGTGTTCTATTCAGTGGCGGCTCGTGACAATATCGGGTGGTGGGGCAAGGGCCGCAAGCGACTTGTTATCAATATGACGTCACAGTAGCGTTTTTCAACGTTCATGATGGTCACATGAATTTCCCGTAAACAATGATTTTGGGATTTTTGGTGCGCTTTCACACGCTCTGACAAATGCTTCAGATCGCGATAACCAATTTTGTTCCAACAAGAGCCACTGCTTCCGGTACCGGCACTGTCGAATAAAAGACAGTAAAAGCAAAACAAGGCGTTTTTATCCTCGCTATAAGTAAGCCATTCATTTTTATCGAAATGCGCTGAAGAAAAGGCACGAGTGCGTTTTCCTCCGGCGTACGATTGGACCAATGGGCAATTTCTAGGCTGATACGGACCTAGTCGCTTTACCTCTAATTTTTGCTCTAAAGGCAGCTGGCTAAACGGCGTACGGAGCAAAGATTCAACACGATTCATGTTCGCACTTGACCTGACTACTTATCTGAAGAAATGGAAATGACTATGAATCGAGAGATTGCGTATGCCTTACTGGAAAGCATAGGCGCCGACTTACGAGGTTACGAGGTGGCGCAGCCACCTCGTGACCACATTTACGAGGTGGCGGCCACCTCGTACAAAATGCTCAAACGCCCAAGTGATTTGTGACCAGTAATTAGTAATNAGGCGAATCGATGNGACCTCGTTAGAGANGTNTTCGATTTCGANACGCGCNNGTGCCAGGCGCGTAGCNACGGGGGTTTCGGGGGTCGAACATCCCATCCCTATTTGAAACGCGAAACCCCGTCATTTTGAAATGATCATTCTNANTCTAATATTCAGTTGCAATTNAATAATTGTGTAATCAGTGTTCNGCGCGGCGGATTTGCGAGAAACGTGTNGTCAATTAGCGAGAAGAATCTGTNATGATCTCCCGCTGAGATGGTCGCGAAATTAGGTCATTCATTCCCGTGAGCGTGGCAATCGTCGCTTGCCTGATTTATCGCGTCTCGATCAAGCCTGGTTCCGCAGGCTTCAACAATCGCATCTGCAATAGGCCCAGTTCACACTATATCATCGCTTAACCGCGCAATCGAATCTGCATTGGCGGCTTCGGCCTGGTGTATACACAATAGCATCTGCAATAGACCTGGAGTGAAAGAGATCATTGCTGGCCTATGGCCGAACTATCGCGTCTCGGGCCTAGCATGCTTTGGCTCCTATCTCTCGCTGGTTTCGAGACAATGCGGTCGAGTTTACGCTAATTAGTGATTGTTTTATGTCATATTGATTAAAAAGTGACAGCGCGAAACTAAATAACATCAAATCGCTGCAAACAGACTTTAACGTGCGAAATTGATTCCCGCTAATACTTAAACGTAACGACCAGAAGATGTGTATCATGTCTCGAGTTCTGAAATACGACAAAGGTTTGAGATCGGTGCAATCAAGTTCGAACATTTTGATTGGCGAAAACTATAGCCGAGACTGCGTAATACGCGCGCGTATTTAATTGTTCACCAGTGACTCGCTAATTGACAGCACTCCCGGACTCTTTGGCAAGCTTATCATACGCCTAAAATCGTCGATACGAAGAGATTATATGATCGCCATTTCCCCACTTACACATGTACTTGACCCTAATTGAATTGATGCTATATTGGTAAATAAGAAAAAAGAATCCAATCCCCTAATTTTTCGACTGACCACGCGCCTAGCGTGTGCTGAGAAGCACCATCCTAGATCTCCTCTGCCGACCAGGCGCCCAGATATACGTTCTGCTTTTCTGAAATCTAAATTATGTGCACCCATATTCGTTTACAAAACCATTCATGAGCTAGCTAGCTTCGTGATAGGTAATCGAAGAGCGGAATTGAAGGGTGTGTTGGTGTGTGCCTGCAAATTGGAGTTCATTTCTGCGCAGATTCGTTTCTCTAACAAGGCTTTGCCAGTGACATTAATCGGGAAATGCAGCAATACAGCTTAAATACCGATATAATGAGAAAACAATTGTCGCGACGAAAGTAGCGTTGGGACCCCGGGAAATCCCGATCCCGGGATCCCGGGATTTGAAGCAATCCCGATCCCGGGATTGGTCCCGATGAAATCCCGGGATTTATGAACAGCATCTACCAAGGCTTATGTAGCGCCATATCTCTTATTTTGGTAATAAAGCAGTGTCACAAACTCGACTGATTGTCTAGAACAGTGGCCTCAAACACGCGGCCCGCCAGAACTGTTTTTGCGGCCCACGTCGGCGTTTTGATTTTTCAAGCATTCGACAATATTAAACTCGAAAATTTCAGATTTCGGATTTGAGAACTTGAAATTTCATTCTGAAACCACTCCAAAAACCTGAATCGCTATCACACATCAAACGTCCGCTAGCTGATAAATTATAATGCGACAGCTTTTACGATGACACGATGCATTTGTCGTCTCGCATGGTTTCTAACTGTCTATATAACTCCCTATGTTGCCAAATTATGCCAAGCACAACAATATTTTTAAAAAATATTGAAAAATATGACTTTTTCGTGGCAACCGTGAATATTACAATAGTGCATTACATTTTCACAATGTGTATGGAATGCCAATGTACAAGGTCCGACAAAAAAGGCGTACTGGGAAATACATATTATACCCCTATTTGATGCTCCTGCCCGCCGCGTCATCAAAAACTACGAAATTGGCCCGCGAGCAAATTGGAGTTTGGGACCCCTGATCTAAACGCTGATACTCTTGAAACTCTTATTTTTTGCGTCAATTCAATATCACAAGGACTAAATGTTATTTGTGTAACTTGTGTATTTTACAACTTTTGTAATCCCGGGGAATCCCGGGCTTGAGGAGCGATAATCCCGGGAAATCCCGATCCCGGGATTTCAAATTTGATCCCGAAGTCCCAACCCTAGACGAAAGCTACTCAATACACACTCAAAACCGATTCGTGGCGATACTGATTAGAATACACGCTACTTGATACATTCGTACTCCGAAATTGTCGCACGAAGTCATTTCTCAGTCTTCCTATCATTATTAACGAGATGCATCACAAGATTATGGGTGGCACAAATTCTGATTTTATTCGATTCGTTGAACAGGGAACCTTCTACATTCCGATAAACTTGATTGCTGGATGTACTCGGATCGAGAACAACATTATCGAAAATTAAACTATTAGGCATTAGATAGACAGTGGATTTCTATTGGTACGATCGCGGCATGCGTCCGGAAGTGGAATTAATTCTAGCCCAAGGGTGGCCAACCCGCGGCCGTAGAACGAAATTTGTGCGGCCGTCAACACGTAATTCAATTAGTATGCGTTGGCGGCCGTCGACATGCAGATTGAATTTACGAATTGACCAATGTACTCCCGAAATGCTTCACGAACTTAAATCGGGAAATGCACCAATGTTTTAATCATCAAACAAAACAATTGCCGGGATGCGAGTTGGTCAACGCGAAGCAAGAAACCGCAAGAGACAATTACTGATTGGCTGCGCGATTTCGCGTTTGTAATCATCATTATTGTCTGCCTGAAGTATTCGCGAGTTGTCTGTGTGTTACTTGCAATTCTAATGCGTAGTGTATTTATCGTTAGTCACACTGGGCATTGCGTGCGAATAACATTGATGGAACTGCAGATTCCGGACTGGTTAGCGGACTGGTAGCGCAGGCAGTTACACCTTATTGATCGTACCGTTTTAAGATTCCATTTAATAACTCGACTTCATGGTTTGATATTAATGAGTGCAAGGCCGATATTAAAAAGTCACGCGAATGGTTTAACCCTGCACGTACACCAGCGGCATTCAGTAAAGTGCGTTTTCGTGCGACGATGACGTCATCGATATGGAACAATTATGACGTCACAAGACTTCGCCACCTCGTAAAAAAATAAAAGTCGGCGCCTACGCATGAGTGTACTGTTTAATAGTTAGTGCACAAGAAGGTAGATTTACAACTTACTGCATAGCGAATTCGGAATGCTGATT
Organism: Botryllus schlosseri; assembly: GCA_000444245.1. NCBI lineage: Eukaryota > Metazoa > Chordata > Ascidiacea > Stolidobranchia > Styelidae > Botryllus > Botryllus schlosseri. The sequence goes on along the minus strand of ATSW01101826.1, from coordinate 13,834 downwards.
CCAATTTCTTTCTTCGGAGGAACGTCCGAACATGTACGTCGAGGACGACATCTTTCTTTTTCCGAAAAGTTAAATGAAAACTCTTGAGTGGAGCATACTCGACATGTGGTATCTTCGAACAGGGTACCTGAATGACGTAAAAAATCTCAGTATGATCGGCTCTCAGCATAACCAGCGGCTACAGTTCGAGATGTGGACAGTGGACACTGCATGTGATTTGTGATTAGCATCGGGCACTCCCTGACGCCACCTACCTTATTTTGATCATAAAACGGACGTCATGATCAGTTTCAACATCAAAGACTGACTGCAGTCTTCAGCAAAAGAAAAATGGCGAATTTCAACCAGTCGAAATTATGTTTAACACTATATAATATGATGCTTTCAATATAATAATACTAGAATGGAACACTGAACAGTGTCGCTCACCCAGCGTCTCCACCCCGAATCCGGGCTTGCATTTTCGGTGTCTCATGCATATTTGGTTTGCAACCAAGTGATATCCTGTTATACATTGGCATTGTCTGTCTTCGCGGGTCGTACAGCTTTTCACTTCGCGCATACCAAATGATGCCAAGCACGGTTGTCGGCATCGGATGCAACTGAAAAGCGAATGTGCCAATGTCCGGGTGAACTATATGGTAGGCCAACGTAGCCTAGCATAATATAATCAATTTGGACTAACCTGGTCATGTTATTAAAGTCATCAATAAAGAATCCTTCTGCGCATAGTTGGCACTCGGTGTCTTGATACTCATCACAGAACCGACTTACGTGAGTACCGGGAGAACACTTGCTGCAGATATTTGACCTGCTTTCCCAAGACACTGGCATTTTATGACGCCCTGTCTTTCCAATAATGGATATTTCTATGCTTCCTTGGATGAACCCTGTATCATGCAATACAACTCCAATGGCTGCTTTCCAATCGCTGCTAGAATGGAAGAACACGTTCTGCGAATGATTTGCAGTTGTGTATATGAAAATCGCCTCGGGGTATGGATGGGGTAGTAATGCAGTTGGATTGGGATTGTTCAGGTGTCACCGAAGTCACTCTCAGTACATTGGTAACTGCATGATATGGGAAATAAGCAGGTAATCACGCAGGTCGTCTGCACAGATACTCTGTAGCTGTAGTTGTGATAAAGCTATATAGGCTATATCTAAGTTTGCATCTGCGATAGTCTGGTTGGTCACATTTTCGTATCAGGAATACCCGTCATCTCTCGTTCTCAAAAAGTGCTCAGTCACATATCTGTTTTTATCATCGTATCGACAGTCGACATGCCAATTGCAGTGTTGCATTGCAAACCGGATGAAAACGAATTGAATGCTTTCCTTTCTCTCCCTACTTTTATAAGCACGCAACAGGTATACTCTAGTCCAGTGGTCCTCAAACTGGGGGCCGCGCCTCCTTGCAGGTAGGGGGGGGGGTGAAAGCATCGGAGGTGAAGCGCGAATCCACCAGAGAGAATGAAGTGTCTTGAATTTGGAATGAGTTTAATCTACCGAACCTTTGCACTAATTAGAAGATGTCCCTGGATGAAGTGCAACTGGTGAATGCGTGTAGCTGTGTCATTGGTTTTTGATTTAGCTTATGGTCACTGGTCAGGTACGTTTGAGCTACGCTCAAGTAGGGTAATAAAAGAGATTAAGCACCGAAATCGCTCAAATATATATATGTGCTGCGTGCTACCATTGCACATGGTTATGTTTAACACAATATTCAACTGGAATTTATTTCGCGCTTCTCGCGACTTACCTGTAACTTATAATTATTGCTCTGTGTATATAGTCCGAATTCCATATTTGAGAAGTGTCAAAACAGCCATAACATCTTCCATGCCACCAAACAATGGGTTGCGTTGCAAACATTCTTGTTGTTCTTTTTAATATACTTTTGATATGACGTTAAGGGGGTGTGAAATGTTTCACTTTACTGTATCGAAAAAAGTCCAAGAATCACTGCTCTAGTCCACGCAACCATGTGTTCACCTTCCCAAGTATATAGCCTTATATGCGGACTGAGTTACACCGGTATTTTGCAATAGCAAACACTCAAATAGCAATTTCACAACGTCAAATTCTTCTTGAAGTGATTTATTATCTATATATGCATTTGTATATTATATATATTCGAATGAAGATTGAAAAAAAATGATGTCGGAATATGCATCACGAGATGTCAGTCAGTTCGGTGTTGACTGGAGAGGAAGTCTTTGCGGATATAAATCCGTTCGCCTTTGTTAGCGAATCATGCCACATCAATATGTCGTCATTCTCACGGTGCGCCAATCTAAACTGATTGTGATTGTATACCCCACGCTGTAGCACAGGGGTTTATAGACTGAGCCCACGAAGTCGTTATAAGTCCGTGGACTATAGTTTTAGGGGGTTCGTGAAGGGGTAATGTCGAAATTCAGCATCAACAAACTACAAAACTACATTCTCCTATGGTAATTAGACCGTGAACTGAAAGTGACGACGTTTTTTAGTCCTTGGGTCTTTTCGGGCATCAAAGAGCCTAAATAAAGAATTGGCTAAAGTGATGACCTTTTTCTCTTTTTTCAGTCATATGGGTAGCTTTTCAGGCATTAAATAGCCTAAGTATCGATTTCGCTACAATGATGACGTACCTTTAGTTATCAGCTTACGAAATTTTGTGGATAGGCCTTCAGCACGCAACCACCCGAACAATTCGAATGAGTCCGCAAGTTCAAGATTCCCTGCTGTAATCGAGTCGAGTAGCGAGAGATGATTTTTTGAGTACCGAAATTATACGAAGACATAATTTATCAGCGAGAAACGAGCATTATAGTTTCCATACTATTTTCCACTGTGTAAGGCTGCAAACCTCGATTGGTCGTATCCCAGCATACGAAACATGAAGTACAGAGCTATACGCATGTTAGTGGAAATGAGACATCTGCGAAGTCGTGATCAACCCACCGCATTGTCAAAAAGTGCAATGATATCGGTACGATAGAAGATATAGGCTACCACATAATCTGTAATGTGATGTAGAACTGGCGCTATATTCTTGGTAGTCGTCTAAAAGGTACAGTTTGGTACATATTTCCACATCATTCATACTAATGTGACGTCACTATCAGTGATATTCTACTCGACTCGGATCCTAAATCTCGATTCAGAATCGAAACGCTTGGGTACTCGATTTTACTCAGCCAGCCCTACGCATTATATTACCGTAACTGCGTAAACTATAGTATGGAACGTGGAAGTTTGGAAGTCGGGCAAATTTTTCGACGACCAGCGCGTTGTGACGTTGTCTGTCCACCCTGCAAGACGCGATGTCGGCCGCAGCCTAGTGCGATGGATGAAAACATCGATGCTATCTTCTCAAACGTAATCGTGATACCCGGTCCCGTTTTTCCCGCCCTTTCCATTTCTCTGAACGGGCCGTTTGAGATTCGCGTACGACTGCTCTGTCTGCGTATTCGGTATGTAAAACTCCCCGTCTGCGGACGGCGCGTTCACGTCTATCAGCCTCGAAGAGGGCTGTATGTGATTTGCCAGCACCGGGTCGTCGAGGCTTACGCTGACGGCCATCGGCGGCTCCTTTAAATTGTCGGGTCTCGGCAAGGGGGCGAACTCGCCGTTGCTGATGCGGCCGTAGTCGGGTGGCGGGTTGCGCGCGGGCACGATGCCGCCGTCGGCGTACTCGGCGTCGTGGATGACGAATTCGTTCTCCCATGACTTCAGTTTTCGGGGCCTGGACTTGCCTTTTCTGAGCCACTGTAATATCGGGGTTTTTGTTTTAGTATCTATGGTGAAGAGACTCTCGGAGGTACAGAACTTCACTATACAATCGAATAATAATCATACTGAAATATACCCGAATATTTCTGCTGACGTTAGCAGAAAATTGACAAGAACATTGTGTAGTTTTATTTGATTATCAACGCTGATTGCTTTGACCACCTCTGTTGGGTTCAACAAATGCTATGGTGAACACTGCAGAGGTGGAATTGGGTAGGGTATACGGTGAACCCAAATCGGGCCGGAAATCGACAGATTTCAGCCCATCACATTTCGAGTTAAGATGATAACATGTGGTCATGGGCGTCATAATATACTTGCCTTGAAAAAGAGATGGACGATTTCAGCCACATTGAGAGTAAGGCTAATTACGGCGATGACCATCATGAACCAAAGAAATATCGTCTTTTCCATAGGCCTTGACACGAAGCAATCGATCTTGTTCGGGCACGGAAAACCCTCGCACCTGTATAAACTCGGGATGCGCGTGCCGAACAGATAGTACTGAAGTTACAATAACAGTGAGGGTAATGGGACGTTTGGAAATGTTATCAATATTACCTGCAGCAAAATGAAAACGATTTCGATTAAAGTTCTAAGCAAAACTGATACTGAATATAGTGCGTAGTGCTCTGTGAAGTTCCCTTTTCCGTCGTCTCCCGAGTGCTTCTTCTTCTTGTGTGGGCTTGGCGGGAGAATTGCATTTCCGAATTGAGATCTGAAACGATTAAATGGAGCGCATTCGTCAATGTGCTTGGAGTTGAACTCTATTTTGAACGTGAGTTCGAGACATTACCAGCATCAGTACGTCACAGTGTCGCAACCCAATCGGCATATTTAAAATTTATTTTCTCTATTTTTATATATATATATAAACACGAGAAGATTGTTGGGCGCGACTACGCGAAAACTTGGGCGATGCGGAACTCGGGAAACCATATGTCACTATACTGGAAGCCAACCTTTCCAATCTTCATATGAGATAAAATCGTGCTAGAATAATCATGAAGTCATGATAAACCGCAAAATCCATTATTCCATGCATACTTTTTCCTTTTATTCTTCTTTTTGCAGTTATCTTCATCACTTGGGCAATTCTTGAGGTTAGAGAAATCTGGCTTCCTACCTTTTTCCTGGAACACACAAGGAGGATCGTAAAAACTGTATAGGCCTACACAACTATTCGAAGGCTTATGGTGCGAATACGCTAATTTCGTCGGGCTGTGGCTGGATTTACGGAATACAGAAGGTAGTAAGTTCATGATCAGGGTTGATACATTTATAGCCTCAACAATGAGAAGATGTCGAAACGACTTGCAACAATTAGTCAATCAATCAAACACTCACCTAGGTTTACGAACAATAATTTAAAAAAAAACGTAACATAAGGAGCATGTATTAAATAGCAGTTTTGGAAACAAGTCATTAGCCCCGAGTCACAAGTCATCTCGGGTCATTACACATTTTGACTCGAGTCGATTCAGTACAATTGATTTTCGAATGTGACTCGCGTCAAGTCAAGTCACTAGATTTTTGGAGATGACTCGAGTCAAGTCAAGTTGCCTTTTCTAAGTACGATACATGGATACGGCATTGCATTTTTTTAGCTGTCACGAGAGTCATCCCAACAGTGATGAGCTGTACAGCAGTACAAATGAGGTATATTAAATGAAAACGTAAAATCGAACGATAAGCAAGGAAAACGAAGCGTTATGTGTCGTCAGGTTAAATCGAATTTCAAATAGTGACCCGATAATCAAAAGCATAGTACAATACGTTTGAAGTATATCTTGAATGTGATCAACTAGACATCCTTGAATCATCAATTAAAAAGGTATAATTAATTCCTGGGCTTCAACTGAATATTTCACCATACCGCGCCCGCCTCGCCTATAGAAATAGTCCTCAATGAGTCGAAGACCGAATTCGATTCTTTCGCACAATGAGTAATGAAACTGTCCTATTTATTATTCAGAAATTGGGTCCCTCGCGAGACGCGCGATATACACACCCGTGACATTTGATTAATGCCCATAATATTTTTCCGACAGACACCACGTTTATATCACACTTCCACTGTCGAGATCGCTTTGGGAACTTAAAGGACGCTTTAGGTCTCATACCGTCGATAAATCAGCTCTCTGCTTTTAACCTGTTATGCATAATTCATCTACCAGCGACACGTCCGATTCTCTCGCTCTCAAAGGCATATACGCTAAACCAATCGACCGATGTGTCGCAACGATCACGACTAAATTGTTTTATTTGAGTTGCTGTCCATGGAATTCCACTCACGGTGGAAAAATTATCATCGTCAATTCGATTATATTTTAGGGGCTGCAGACACAGCATCTCGACAGGAATCAGATGCCACACGACAATGTGCGGGATTGGGTAGAAGTTAAGCTCGAGTCTTGTTGTTTATCGATGCATTTTCACTTATATAAAAGTTTCTCGCTGTGCATTTGGAAAATGTAGTAAATATCACCAATTAACCACAACATCACTGTTGCATTGAGCATGCTTGTAATAGCCAACACCAGATTCTGAATTAGGAACTCTCCAATATCATCGATGTTATGGGGTGTAGCCTATACGTGTGAGTAGCAATGGAATACGAATGATTAGAAGCCTTATTTTGGAAATGACTGCTGGATTTCAGTGTGAAGCCCACACGCAATCCAGAAAAGCGAGCTTATCGGCGTATCGCTTGCAGTCAAATTGAAATCGATATACTGCGAATCGATAATATTGTGACGCAATGGCTTACGAATAATGCGAGAAATATCAATGACGCACTTAATGAAATGATTTAACGTTAACATTGTTTGCAGTCTTGTATTCCAGAATATTATAATCGCGATCAGCGTAAAATAAACGTGTCGTAGATACAATTGACTGAGACGTCTCTGTGCTGATTTGTATTCGTAATATTCCATTGTGACAAAATAAAAACAATTTACCGGTTTTCGTGGGAAAACGCGATATCCGGTCCGTGATCTATTATAAGGCAAGGCTTTTGTAAATTGACATGTACTGCTTAGAGCAGGGGCGGGAAACTTCTTCAGGCGGCGGGCCGGATATGGGAAAATGAAGGACTTGGCGGGCCGGATTACTGAATTGATAAATTAAGCGCTTATTTATCCACCTATACATGGATTAATCGTAATTAATGTAAACTTTAAGTTTAAAGCATAGAGACTAACTTTGCTGTGGGTGATTAAAATATCTTACGATGTAGGACGTTTTCGGTGAAATTGGGCGCGTGTCATTTTACTAATACAAGTTGAGTAAAAGAAACGCACACAGTCATTTTATCGAAACTGATGCGCTATTTATGAATTCCAAAGGTACCAAGTGTTATGAGTTACTTCATCGTACTATCAATCGCCGTCCGGTGCGCAATCTGTGTGTGTATTAATACGGCAACTCTCATATAGTAGACAGTAGCAATGGGGCGAAACCAGCGAATGCCCTCTCCGAATTCATGACTTGGAGATTATTACGTCATTATTTTTTTCACGTGCGTCAGAATAGATATTCATCACGCAGGGTCATTATTGCGATCATCTCGTCTCTCCTAATTTTTATCCTGGCTATGCTTATCAGTTTTGATGATACAGTTGCGTAGAACGTGGGCCAGATTCCATTCATAAATTATACCGGTATAGCTGTTCTTTACGGTCCATAGAAAAATGAATTTAATCGGGTGAGCCGAATGATGTTTGACTGTATATCAATATTTCAGCACTATAGCAACGTAAATTAAACGAAGCACAAGAATCATCAAATATTAAACGGCCTTCTTCATGAGAGGTAGATATTCAGTGGCTATCTAGAACACCAAACAATATCATGGATGACGCGTGGTATTACATAACACATACTGTCACTCCCTGTAGGTATTGAGGTGAAAGGCGATGGTATTACAAGAAGATAGGCAAAACCGCGATGCCTTTACTACATTATGCGTCCATGACCAGATCAGCCCAATTTTGGGATACAAACAAAAATATTTGAGTACGGGCTTTGGGAAGTGTCAATCAAGAGATTTGCGTTTCGGATTACCGGATCAGTGTTATCACCATACCTTAGTTTATGTTATATAACTATACCAGAGTTCAAATACACAAAAGTACTATTTCCCATCCATCCAGTTGTGTTGTATCATCACTTTACATGACATACATCAGTGGTTCTCAACCGGGTGGTCCGCGGACCCCTAGGGGTCCGCGAAGCCTTTAAATTTACAAAATAGTTGATAACCTAATTTGTATTTTTTTTAATTAGGAAAATCACCAGGCAGTTTCGCGTATTCATTTCTAGTAAAACTCACATCAACAGAATGGCCGTCCGAGATGAAATAACCTACTATGGAGGCTTCTTTTAATTGATAAATTACCAATTGCCTGCTGATACATATATTTTCCGGTTAGAGAAATGTGTCGTCGGACGCTTTACGCGTTATTATTACATTCGCCACAACCTGTATTTGTGGAAATGGATTTTGGGCACTCGTTCATATCAAATCGAAGGCGCGGATTTTCAAGACGCGACCACGTAATTCAAGAAATGCAGTTGCAAAATTCACTATGAAATAATTAAAGTCAACCCAATTTCTACATGAATAGTATGATGTTATTTTCAGTAATATTCGTTTTGTCGCTGTTTATCACTAGCCCACAGATATCATTCGCACAAGACAGATGACGATTTCCACGATAATTGAGCTAAATTTGAATTAAAACAGTGGGGGTCTGCGGGGGTCCGTGACGGTCAAAAAGCGGTCCGCGAAGACAGAACCACGGACATAGTTAGAGTGTGAAATCTTGAGAATGGCCATCTTCATAATGTTGTGGTTCTATAATGACTCGTTTCGCTCTCAAGGAGCCACTCCTAATTAAAGATTGTATATATCCATGGTAGGTAGTCCTGTGTGTATGTCACGTGACTCTTTACAAAGCTACCAAATGACAAAATTCAATTAGGCCTATATAAAGTTGGTGTGCACTAATGTATCGCTCCGGTGCTAATCAATGTTTCCACAGATAATACTAACTGTCAGGCTAAACTAATTTTGCTTTTGACTGATATAGAAATGGTTGTTCCACTAAAGCTACTAAGCTAAGGCTACCTGCCTTTTGAAATCACCGGATCGAATTTTCGACAGACTGACTGTGTGCGTGCTCTGTATTTCTGTACGCGATGTTGAATCATGCCTCCTCGGGGCTTGCCCATTTTTAAAGATAACTATGAAGGCTATTTCTCAATCTGAGTATACTGTAATGCAGAGGTCTCAAACACGCGGCCCCCCAGAGCATTTTGTGCGGCCCGCGACGACATTTTAGATTTTTATTAATTTGACAAAATATAAGTGTCACATATCTTTTCTGGTTATAAAGTGAAAATTCCCTACTAAATTGCTCCGAAAGCCTTAAACTATTCATCAAACTTCATTATCACATCAATTGCAAACGCTACCAATCTACCATGCAGTGGAACATTCACTATTTCGCCACATTTCCAATTCATGATGAAAAAACCGGACCCTTAGAATATTCTAGACTGAAAATTATGAGTTGGACTTGAACGCGACCTTTCTTAGAATTACTCAGACTCGGGCTAACTCGATGGCAAAATGAAAATGACTCGAGTGGACTCGGAGTGACTCGGAATGCCGTAAATTTGTTAGAACCATGGACGCAACAAACTAATCGCGTATCAGGGAAATAGTAATAAATCAGAAGGTCGCAGCTTGGTATTTCGCTAACTAAGCAAGTATAGTTGTGGCAACCATTGGCAATCTGTTAGTTACATCTTTGGTCGCTAAACCATGTTATTAAGGCCACTTAAAGGTACCGAGTACCATAGTGGTACGCTCGAACGATGTAACAGCAATGGGCCGTTCGGCGTTCCGATATTTCAATCACTAGGACACATTCATTAATATATTTATATTATATTTACATTTTATACATATATTTGAAGATATTTGGCCATGAGATTAATAGGCTACTTATCAGAAGTATACCCGAATCCTGGATTGGAATTACAATGCTCAACTTAAAAATGTTTTGATTTCAGATCAGTCTCTATTATCAATCTGTTGGATTCAAAATATTCATAGTAGCTGAAAATTATAACCCGATAGCTTTTATGATGTCATCATACATTTGTCCGCCCATATGGTGTCTATATCTTATAGTTAATATATATCAAGAACAAAAATTTTTTTATTCAAATAGTTATAAATGTGATGATTCTTTTCGTGCCAGTCCTAAATTGATACAAACGTAACTCACATTTTGACGATGTGTGTTTACTGTCAGTCTGCTGGATCGGCTCACTTTCAATAGGAAAATTCATTCCCGCCAAATAAGGCCTACTTGGAAAGACATAGAATAACCCTATAAATGCTGCGGCCCGCGGCGTCGTCAAAACTGGAAAACTGGCCCGCGAGCACATTTGAGTTTGAGACCTCTGCTGTAATGTGTACAATGGTGTACACGGACAATTGGACATTGTATAATCATTGTACATGCCTGATTTAGACATGTAGGCTACTCGCATTTTATGACTGTATTTCTAGGCCAAGGTGGGAGTAATTGATTGACTTCACCAAATTGTTACGCCGCCTCCCTTTCTTTTCATTGTATCGAAATTCAGGCGGTGTTTTGAATTGATGGAAATCGTTAAATAAAATGAGTTCGTATTCTAAAACCACGCGAGACTACTCCATAATTTTTTTAAAAACCTGGTGACACGCGCTCTCTTGATGATCACTAAAATTTCGCATCCAACGGATAACACCAAAACTTGGTACCGCGGGAAAAGAACCGCAATGTACAACTATTTGGGTTTATCTAGGCCCCTCCTCGCCATTCGATCTATGCGTATAAGTCGTGTCTTTAAAGATTAGAAGCGAGCCGTGCTACAAGTCGGCAGATACGGAATCAAAATAAAGAATATATGCCTGGTATAAATTGCCATTTTAGTCGAGAAACACCATGAATACTACAAACAACAATAATTGGACCAAGCAGCACGTATCTCAAGCTTGGGGCAAATGTAGTACCAGGTAAAGTTTATTCTACAGGCCTGATGCAACTAATTTTGAATACCTATTCGAATTTTATACCTGTTGCTGTTACTCTTTGAAAGTATTTTCTCTACAATTCTACACGTTCGATTCTGATTTGGATATTGGGTTTTGATGCGAATCGGTGATGATTCGATTCTGCCCATGCGTGTCACGGAATGACATGCTGGTATCTTTCGTGTCGCAAGACTTTTCGTAATTTCTGATTCAGAGATAGGATAATCTTACCTCGGAACTGCATCGCAGTGCTGCAGCTCTTAGATTCTAAGCTTCTAATCTTCTAAGATAAAATACAACTTTTAACCGGGAGGGTTAATTGCTTCTACTCGATCATTGATGGTATTCACCGCTATTGACTCCGGTACCAGAAAACTATTTAGGTTACTTACGGGTGTCATGGGAGAATTGTGGCTTGTTTGCTTTTCCTTTCCGTTCTTCTTTTTCGTGTTGTGAGCCGAGTACACCATAAATATGATCGACGGAATGCAAACCATGATTATTTGGAAGCTCCAAAATCGTATATGCGATATTGGCGAGAACGTGTTGAAGCAGATGTTTGCGCACCCCACCTAAGGAAATAAAGACACTTACAGTGATTAGCGGGATTATCAAGTACCTAATTTTGATTATGCGTTTCTCTTTGTGTATGTGAGTGTGTGCATAATTTTTCGATCTGAATCAAACGCACCTCAATGGCGCACCTGAATGGAGTCAGCCAATCAGTTATACGATGGGGCAACTCAACTCATTACATGCTGCGAACTGTACACTATAGTATACTGTACAGCAGGGCTGGCCAACCTTTTTGGCCAAAGGGCCACATTCGATTTACGAACTTTTGCGCGGGCCACTATACGCGCGAAGCGCGAAAATTTTTTGAATTTCATAGATCAATAATGTTGTCATTTGATTATATTGCGGGCCTGCTGTATATCGCTCGGCTAAGTTTGCGAGGACTGGGATATTCGGCGCATGGACATATCGATATCGAAAGCTGCGACCAAGATGGGTCAAGCATTTCGTGCCTAGGTTTCATAGTCTACGGCAGTGATTCCCAAGTGCGGCCCCCAAAATATATTAAGAAATCGAGTTATGACTATAAATAAAATTTATATTTATAAAATATTCTTGCTCGGCTTGGCCTCTGTAGTTTTTAATTATAGAATAGTAAGAAAGTTGTGAGTATAGACTGCTAGCGTTACGTCGCTGCTGTTTCAATGCAATGTGCCCTAACTTTCCAGTTGAACGAGCAGTAGATACAGATATATATAGGTATTGATAACTTTCAAAACCGGAGGAAAATCCTGAAAGAAATGGTAAATTTTTCCTACTTCGTGGTCGCTTGACTAAAAAAGAAAAAGAGGCTCAACTCCCGGAAAATACAGCTTTTCTTTCACATTAACAGGTAGTTGACCGAAAAAAGGTCAACTTTCCTGTCAAGCTCCCGAAATAGCCGCCGTAGCGTTCCTACAGTGCTGACTTAATGTATATCAGTCGAATTTGGCCCTATATGTAACCAAAATCCTCAATAAAAAAGACAAAATCTCAAAAAAGAAGACATTTGGGCGTCCTCCGAGAACACTTTTTAAAAAAATCAAAAAAGAGGACAAATCATCTTAAAAGAGGACGTATGGTAACCCTATGATAACTAGATGTGCAACACGTGACTCACGGTTGAATACGCCGAGATGCATACTGCTTAGCAGGCAAAAAGCAGCATAATTGGTGGTCCCATAGTCAGGGCCGTAACTGCCGCACCCCAAACCCCCCAATTGAGGGGGCCGAGCTCGAAGGGGGCCCAAAATTATTTCGTGAATTAGCATAAATCACAGAGTATTTTTTGAAAATTTATGCAACTTTTTCAAAAATTTTCGCGCTATGTGCGATTTCGATTCGCCACATATCTTGATTATTGGGTACTCTTCCCCAAGAAAAAATACGCAAGATTTATAGAAATGGGTATATCAGCGTTAGCCATGACCGCAACACAACACACCAAGACATGTAAAGTTTCAGGTCATGTAACATGTGACTCCAAGAAGTGTGTCAGAACGATCGGCGGCGAGAAAGCCTTGGCCGTAAAGGACTGCTTTTATGCTGACAAAAAACTTCGAAATACCAATAACTTCGTTATATTAACAAAATACATATAGGTTTAATTGTCCATATAGGCGCCTAAATGACTGGCGCCGAATGTTCCTGTCTTGGCAATCTGTACCTCACAAGACAAATACCAGCCAGCAGGAAAGAAAATTATATGCCAGTGAAGAAATGCCAATCTGAAATCGTGTGATCTTTCAGTTTAGTAGGTTTGGGCAATTCTACATTTTTTGATATAGCAGACAGGAGGTCACGAAATAACATCACGTAAAGAAGTCGTACCTAGGGGTCCGCCCGCCCGAAGATGTTTAATTTTACGGGGTCAGCAGTTTCAAAGACACCTCTCACTCAGCTCTACCGGTAAATCTGATTACGTGGGCAAAGAGGACAACAATGCAATTCCCGATCTTATAATGAATTATCGAAATATTCGCGCGTCGCGCTGTCTCACTAAACAGTTTAATTTAGTGGCAAAAGCGAACAACGTGATGCGGGGTCAGGTTATCACCCTATGGGAGCCCGGGGTCCTGACGAAGTGCAGTTACGTTGCTGCCAACGGGTATACCGCCGGAGATGTATAATTACTATTGAGGCGGCCTATACCTTTTCAAACACACCTCACTCAGCTCTACCGGTAAATCAGATTACGTGAACAGAGACAGGATGAAAATTGATAGCAATACATGCAATTCCCGATCATATTGACCGATTCAGTCATGAGACGAAAGAAATTTCTCGCGCTTCGCGCGTTTGGGCGAGAAAAGCTGATTCACTCAACGGACATCCAATGCAGCAGATAAGTAGCGGTAAACAGTGTACAGTTTTGAAATCTCGCCAGGGTAATAAAACTACTCC
>ATSW01101820.1:0-19523 GCA_000444245.1 Botryllus schlosseri | reverse complement strand
GTCAGCTGCGGAGTTGTGGGTTCAGGTTAGGTTTGCGTACCGTTGGATTTTGGTTAGTGATGATGAATTTTCCTACGGTACCCGAACCCTACACCAATTTTGAATGTCATGAATTTTGTCATGCTCATGGGGAACCCTGACTAGTGGTATTCGTGTTGTGGATAAGAAATTACAGTTATCCCGAAAAACGACTACAGCATAAAGTGCTGTTCAACCTGTGTGACGGTTCGTACTTGTGCGAATGAGAAGAATTTCAACCAAATAGTCAACCAATGTTGAGTGTGAAAGAAAAACTGTATTTTCGGAGTTGAGCTGGAAAGTTGGCCTTTTTTTAGTCAACCGACCATGAAGTCTGAAAAATTTACCATTTTTTCAGGATTCTACTTGATCCACTATTCTCTTTCTGAAAATTTTCAATAAGTGTCCTCCTTTCCCGAATCCAAAATATGATAACCCTACCTTGTAAGTAATAGTGGGCGATGCCAGAGTTGATTTGAATGCAAAGTATTGGAATTTCGGCACTCATTCATATAGCGATGACATAACACGTCGATTTAGTGGAAAAGTGATATTGTTTCGAGTGAATATTGTTCATTAGGGTTGTTCAGATTTGGACATTTTTTTGGAAACTTATTTTGCAAAGTTCAAAATGATAGTTTAGTTAGTACATAAAAACACTTTTACAAGCGATTTTGGTCATCTTCATCGCGATCTTCCTTGCCCGCGAAGCCCCTCGGGTCAATTCTCCTTACTACTGACGTTTCACCATGGTGTTTACGTCATATCTTTATCTGTAGTGTTGACCGTGTCACTGGTTTGGAGCTTTTGTGAAGTTATCAGTTCAAGACGGCTATGTAGGGATGGGAAATATATCTGTTTTCATATCTGTACTGAAATACAGTCCTATAAATGCCAGATGTATCTTCGTTTTACCATGTACAACCAATCTATCTCGTTCATGGGAAACATGTATTGGTTGCACGTTTGTTATGAATTGTATACCGAAGAAGCACAACTGTGGTTTGAGTCGAGAACAGATGCGCAGATATTTTCAGCTTGTGTTAAGCTAGTAAATGTTACTGAAAGGTATGTAATTATGTTGTGTCAGTAATCTTTGCCTCAATTTTAGCGTTACTGTAAGATACCGAGTTTTCTAATTTGATGGTAGACTAGAATTTGGTTGAAGAAGAATGTCCGAAACGTTGGAAAAGATTGTGCTGGACCCACCAATAACAATATCCAAGTCTGGTCATTATTTGGTCGGATATTCATCTGAGTGTATTATTCTCTCCAAGTTCCTTACTCTACGCCAGGTTCTGCAGTATTTGCTGTATCTGAAAGAGTAATGTCCTAAAACTACGAAAACTCAGGATTGTCTTCTTCAAACCGATGAGGAGGTAGTCAAATATGGAATATGGCAAGAATACCTATCAAGCAAATGCATCACATGTCAGGTGGATGGGGACTATTCAATATTCTCAGAATATGTTCATGTGGGCTGATCAGATGCAATACTCGTCAAGTTGCGTTACTCAACTGGAGCGCATGAACTTGTTTCTAAGCTTATTCTATGTTCCTGCTTGGCTGGACTGCAGCATTGGGGTGACGCGCCGGGAAACGACTTGCGCTTCATTCAGGAGATAGGCGGTTACTCTACTACGGATAAAGAAAGATGTTGCTGAATCTGCTCTTAATGAGTCGAAGAAGCATCCATGGTACATTGCGGACGAAACTGTGCTTTATGCCCTATCCTCAGAAAAATAAAGTTACGATACCAGAAAAAGCATTGCAAGCCGCCAACTGAAAGTTGAAAAACCGCAATCTTATCGACACAGGCCACCCATTCTCTCGTCAGAAAGGACGATAGAGGGGAAGACCACTTTGGCTGATTTAGTGGGCCCTCAGTCATGGCATTTGTTCAACTAATTTGAGTGTTCTGTAGAATGGTTGAATCAGCCTGTGGAACAATGACCTCAGTATGAATCATACAATGAAATTAGCCATTTTGTAAGTAATGTCAAAGTCGTCAATGACGCTGCTGAACGAGGAGTTTAACTCACGCCGACTTTGCTTCGATCATCACAGATGATAAACTCCAAGAGGAAAGTCTGTTGCAAGTTGTTGAGCAACACCGTCAGAAGTATCACAACTTCAATAAATCCACACTGAAATCCTTATAAGCCCGCCTGAAACTAGAGCCTGTCGTTATCCACTTTTTGTTTTTATGTTTACCTAATTCTCAACATGTTCTTCAATGATATTAACTTCCGTTTCATCTTTCACGATTGTCTCAAGTCACGTAAATGGTCGGCGTACTATGTGCGGATTTGTGTTTTGGCTTATCCTGCTTTTCAAGTCTGATAATGCAAATTTCCGTACAATAAATTCATCAAGTTTCATAAACATAGTCTGTACCAGGTATTTGCTTTTTATGTGAACTCAGTTGTAAGAACATAACATATTGGGTGACGACAACGACAGTGACTAATATGTATTGAGATTATTGTTTCTGTAGGAAGACCATGGACATTTTTTGACAGAATGACATTGGTAGTTGAGGATCAGGTCCCTCATTTTGGCGCCATGACTTAATTGTCATGATCTTTTAAGAAGAAGCCAAGTATCGTGAGCTTGTAGCTAGGTATTCTGGCCGTATTCGCTATGACAATGTCTTGAACAGGACAGCCCTGAGTTTTTGTGGTCGGGGGAGGGGGGCGGGATCTTTCTGTCATACGTATCGAATACTGCAAAACCTGATATAGAGTAGGTGAATTGGAGCTGCTATAAAGGTGACATTACATTCATATACCATATGTCTTTCATTAACATTTACGAAGTAAAAACCAGATGAAAATGACGGTATTCGTTCGTACATACGACCCGGCTACCTGTACCAAATACCTGAAGGTGGGATACCTTTGGCATGTATAGGACTGAGGTATGTTCAATCGTCAAATAGATGTTTCAACCTCCTATTTCCCACCTCTGCTCAGCCGTTTTTTACCATGAACTTCACAAAAGCTACAAACCGGCGGGGTGAATCTTCAGTAGTAAGGAGGATTGGCCCATGGATCTATGGGGGCTTTGCGGGCAAGGAAGATCATGATGAAAATTACCAAAATCGCTTATAGAAGTGTTGGAACTAGTGCACTATACACCAACAATACCCGTTCATGGTGATCACTTTATTGACTAAGTACTTTTACACGTCAACCTTTCTCTTTTATATTTCTCTCGAATTGATATTTCATGACTCAGCAGATTTCTAGTTACGAGGTTTCAGTTTTTTCCGTTTACGCCCATTACGTAAAATAATTCACTTGATACCTATTATAAACGATGCACTGCCATTCATTTATGCTTCGTTACATAGCTATCTTACCATGACTCACAGTTTTATCCTTTAACGCCCATTACGTGAAATACGGAGTGCTTGGGACTCATCATAAACGATGCGCCAAAGGATTTGTTCTGTACGCATGATACCTATCACCATTTTTCTTAACGATTTACCAAAATTATAACGTTACACTTCATTACTTCCCTATAACAAACTAAGAAAATCTCGTATTTACATCTAAATCTTAAACACCAATTCTTACCTTCGGATTTAGTCATTCTCCGTTGTGTTCCGTATTACTCTTATCGCCATCCATTGACTTGTTCCGTTACGTCTCCTCGTGTTCCTCAGAAGATTCAAGGTTCTACGTCGACGACACCTTATACAACCTACCCATAACACAATCACCAGAGCCATCAACCCTGTTACCACCAATATTACAACCACCGGTTCCATGATAGGTATCAGCTTTGCACCTTCCATAATAACCCTATCGATCAAGGATAATTCTCTTACCTTATATCCACCTTCCATCATCACCAGTTCGTGCAGCCATCGAGTATAGTTGTAGTCAACGAAATCTGTGGTTGTCTTCCCCACGGTGGTTCTTGATATTCGGGAATACTCAGGAGCGGGTGTTCCCAAACTTCGGGTTTTCTGCCCGGGCTGCGGTGATGCGTTGGCCATCGTTGACTCCAAGTTAGTATTCATTAGCTCGACACTCTTCGGGGACGAGTCGTCTCCTGTTGAATACAAAACAGTTGTTTCGGTACTTACCTTACGATTGTGTTCCGGGTTTATGTAGGCCGTTCCGATGTCGGTCCTGCCGTCTTCCGTGGAGTTCTGCAAAGCCTTCGCAGTGGTGACCGGATGCACTCGCGTCGTTGTAGGTGTTTCACCAATGATTTTCGTCATTCCGTCGGTTTGGTTTCGCGCGCGAAGAGTTTGCAACTGTTGCTTCCCATAAGTCGCATCAGTTGGTTTGACAGTTTTATACTCCCCGTCTTTGTTAGCCATCGATTTCGATCGTCTTACTTGCACCAGCCTCGCTTTCATCCGCCATTGTATTGTTAGGGGTGGCAGATGTTTCAGCGCTGCAGTGCTTGGATCATAGTCTTTCGCCGCTGGAGTTACCCACGTCGGACTGTAGTAAGCGATCATGTACACTTCTCGGGATGGGGTTTACCTCTGACGTCCGTCTTGCTACTATCGAGTGCGACTCGCCTTGTCTTGTAGTAATTCATTCATTCTCTCATGAACAACAAAAATAGCCAATTTTCATTCGGCAAAACCTTGTTTAATAATACCAAAATCAGGTATTATATCTATTGCTTCCTTTAGTGCCTTCGCCTGACCCTCCCGCGTCAGGTTATAAGGGCCAGAAACGAAAGGCTTAGTCGATGGGTCCTTACGTCCGATGTCGCATTGGTATTTCATGGATTTGGGGGCGCTGAGTTGGCCCCGCAGGCTATCAAGTTCGGAAGCAAATGGATCATAAACGGCTGTCAAGACTCCTTCAGGAATGGCGATATTTTCTAGGCCAGTCAAAAGTCAGGAGGTTTGTATGACAGCTTTGCCAGTGCTACCGATTGTGCACAGAGACTTTTGAGTTCCGTCTTCACGCTGGGACTGGTGTCTTGTTGTAACGTTACATAGTAATTGGGCCAGTTATTGGCCCAATGCGAATCTCGTGATGAACGGGGTTTTGGTGTTGGTGGAGAGAGGGCGAGGTTCTTCGTTGTCAGCGGGGATTCCCAACCTATTCAATCTGACCTCTGATCTCGGCGTGTGCCCACGCCTACCGTCACGCCGGCGGATTCAGTCGCCGCCGGGGGCCCGTTTCTGGGGAGACGTGCATCTTAAAATCCATAGACTCCTTGCCGGACATGACCGGGCGTGTATCCGGTTGACCGGCAATAGCTGCTTTGTTTGAACCTTTTGGTGTAGTACTCATGACTGTGGCTGTCGTCATGCATCTATTATGTGCCGAATCATTACAGTTATTCGGACAAATGCATCCACGAGAGCATTTAGGACCAGTTTTCTCGTGCAGGTCCTTATTTACGCCAGCCGGGATTCCGCGCTCGACGTCTTCATTAATGGTGCCAGCAGGGATTCCTGACTCGACACATCTTTAGTTAGTGCCAGCAGTGCTAACTGACCCGACACTTTCTCGACTAGTGCCAGCAGGGGCTACCTGACCCAACACTAGTGATTTCCCATATTTTTTGACCTTTTGGGAAAGAAGGTAAGACAGTTGCCGTCGTAAGATCGGCGTATTCATGATTGGTGCCAGCAGGGATTCCTGACTCGACACATTTCGCGCCAGTGGTGATTACCATCTCGACACTTGCGCCAGCGGCAACGGCCTGCGGCGACACAGACAACGTGCCGGCTCGACGCTTATTTGATTTGCAGCTTCCATCAACCCATCATCGGTTACAGTGTCGCGAAGACTGCTTCCGACTTTGGTTCCGTCCCGTTGATCACACGAGATCTCGTCATGAAGCGTTACTAAAGACAACTCTTCGTTTGCATTAGGCGGAGATTCAAATTCAGTCGCTATGTTTGGTAATTGTTGTACATGATCAATCCATTTTAGACCTACAATATCGAGAGGTCTCCTTCCTCGATCGCAAATGGAGCCGATAGTCCGTGGAAATTGATTATTACTGAGGAGTCAACGTGGGAGGAGTCACCTATATCACGTAGTTTCATGTCTATAGGTTGCCGATCCTCCCAGCTTGGCGGGTATTAGGTTTCTACGACGTTTTTCAATTTGAGGACGCTTCCCGTGTCGGCGCAGAAAACCCCAGTTGTGATCCTTCGACGATCTTTTCTTTTCATAGATTGGCGTTCGCAGATAGTAAGGAGGTAATCGATGTGTTCGTCTTCAGACTCTCCCCCGTCCACTGAAATTGCCAAGAAATGACGCTGAGCCCCAGAAGACCTCCCAGTGGTGCCTCCATTTGATTATAGTGTAGCTTCATGGCGCTTGCCATGCAAGTATTCCACACTTGGTTCGATTTACTTCACAGAGCTCAACCCCATCTCCTGGCTTTTCCACATTCTTCCACACCCCTTATACAACCCGGTTCTGTCGACGTTGATTGAAGCATTGGTTGTAGATTGATCGAACGAAGCAGTGACCTTGGAATGTCCAGCGGCTCAAACTATTCATACAATAGACAAGCACCTTGGCTTAATTCAACCCACATAGTCCAATAATTATCATGCAGACAGCAATGAAGTATCTATGCAAAACTCGGTTAAGTTGGCAGACGAAACATACTTCAATCACAACACGAGTCAAGATTTAACCTATTCATATTCATGCACGATTAATAACAGTTCAATACTCCAAGGTGTGTTTACACCATAAATGTGACGGTATTTCCTGCCGACAATATACATGCATATAATATACAAGAAATATGCCAATCGATGCCACAAAAAAACAATACCACACAGAGTTCAAGTTGACCAATTTGCCGACCACCTTGTTTATAAGAGTTCCCCAATCTTCCAGATGCAGATATCTAACCGCAATTAGTCCAGGAACAGACCCCTTGTTTGAGTCGTTACTACTTAGGATCATCAAGTAGCCTTCTTGCGTGCTGTCGATTCGGAGATCGGGCATTCCAAGTCCAACAGAACGCGGGGTTTGTTGAGGGTTCGTTGTAACGATATTCCGAATGCAATACCTCTATGTTCTTGGCTCTCTCCATCTTTAGCTCATCGGCTTTATGGAGCGATTCCAGCAAATTTAATCGAGCTTCTTCATTTATGTATACATTGCAATTTCGGTTAGCAGTCGCTCCCATTTCATCGCACTGCTTTATTTCTGTATACTTTGCAACTGCAGCAAGCAGCCGATACAATCAATAACATGTCAAGATTTTTCAGAGGGACATCGGAACATCACCCTTCAATCTCAAAAGACGTCAAACCCTTCCGCAATGCCTCCGTCAATGTCCGGTTTTCTGGATATAGTCTGCTACTGGATGCTTCGTTTGGGGCTCTGTTTCAGACTGGCGGATTTACATTGGCATAGAGTCACAAGTTCGCCGAAACTAGCGGACGCACCGATGTCGTCTTTATATGCAATAATTGGATACTACAACTGAGTGTACAATTCATGTGGACATCATACATGGCATAGATATGCATACATATGTCAGTCATACTTCGGCTCACTGTAAAAGCTCGCATACATGAAAAAATGGTGGCGCCATTTTTGGTAAAGCAAACTGATGGTATAGCTAACACTTAACATGCATACGACACAGTCCCAGATAAGCACAAAATGATACCATCTCACTTATAATAGTCATATGTGAACCAATATCCAATTGTAATCATGCTATATTCCTTAATTTCCAGTATTGGTGTGCTTAAGCTTTTTTATTCATTCGTATATATCGTGCTTCATAGGCAATAGACTAGGCTTATCGCGAATTTCGAACTCACATATGCTCCAATGCCTTACCCCAAGAGGTCTTTAAATACCCATGTTTCTATTGTCCTATGGTCCATTACACATCAAATTTTCAAACTTTTGTCCCGTTGGGGTGAAGGGTCCTGACACTAGTATAGGGGCGGGGTCAGTTAAGACGCCTTTTTAATACCTACAGTTGTAGTACTCGCTATTAAATTACTGCAGTAACAACCAACTATTCCCATATTAAATGTTCATAACGTATACCTATATCTAAGACATGTTAGCGTCATCTTAAAGCAATATGATGGTACATGTCAAAGATTAGGTAAATGCAGTACTTGAACAATATAAGAAAGATAGGCGTCACGTTGCAATAATACGTCATAGTAAACCCTCACATGAAAATACCCTTCTGCAGATTGATTTTTGCCAATACAGTAAACTTTCATAGTTCGTACACGTAATGATTGCAATGCGACAAAATGGCGTTCGTCAGGCGCATTCACTTCGTAAAGTGAATACGCGGACAAAGCGGGTTTTAGGCTAGTGTCATTTTCCATCATCGACACATCAGTTTCGAAAAACGAATGTGTGGATAAGTTCAACCATGGGTTACTTTTCTAAGGTCTTTATATTAGCAGTACTGGCCTGAAGTATTCCTAATGTTATAGGCCTAGTAATTCCGGTTACATTATACTTCTTTATTAATCCTAGTTAGTAACCAAGGTATCGATGTATATTAATCACAATAGTAGCCCTAAACTTTTGGAATATTAGTCGATCTTCTCCAAGGTCTAGCACCAAAGGTATCGATGTATATTAATTACAATAGTAGCCCTAAACTTTTGGAATATTAGTCGATCTTCTCCAAGGTCTAGCACCAAAGGTATCGATGTAGCAATTTGACCCGTTGACATTGTTGTTTGCGATTAGGTAGCCGGCAACTATACTGGCGCTTCAGCGCTAGGACGTAAAATCGACACAAGGCCCCGATATACATGACAACACAAAAGGGACACAGTAGCCAACGAACTGGCTCGCTGCTCCGTGACCATTTACAGCGTCTCCACAGGGGCATTGATGTCCTGATCAGAATGGTATTGAGTGTATTGACCTTGCCGGAATAGTAGCGCTTGTGACGTTCAGATATAGGTAAATATATTTTCATTTCGAGTCAGACCCAGACAACTAGAAAATTTTCAGCTTTTCCGAATTAGATGAGATTTAGAGCTACACAGCTTTTCCAAATTATGTTAAAATTAGAATTAGAGCTACGCAGCTTTTTCAAATTATGTTAAAATTAGAATTAGAGCTACGCAGCTTTTTCCAAATTATGTTAAAATTAGAATTAGAGCTACGCAGCTTTTTCAAATTATGTCAAAATTAGAATTAGAGCTACGCAACTTTTTCCAAATTAGATTAGAATTATATTACTGGCATTTCGCTCTAATTGCGTGAGATTAGACGACGAGGATTATTTAGTTGTCCAAGCCTGGTTCGAGTCGCCTGCTTGCAGTACCAATAATAAATCCAATTTGACTTTGTCCTTGTTATTACTTAATGCGACAAGTGGGTGTATTTCTGAAGCTATTTTTGAGTTAGTGCGTTTCATCTTACGTCAGCGAGGTAAATTGTCCTCAAAAACACTAAACAAGAATGCTCTAAAAAGCTGACAAAACCATGGAATATCTAGGTACAAAGGCACCCGCCTTATTGTCGGCATGAATATGCACAATTGCACAGCGAACGGCACATATTTATTGACGCACTGCGATACTACACATTAACAACGCCGCAACATACCCTACGGTAGGGTTACCATATTTTTGTGAAGCAAATTCCGGACACTCTTTAGTGCCCACTAGCGGATTTTAAAATGAGGTGTAACATATTGTCCGTAAATATGACGCCACATTAGCAAATCATTGACCATCGACTTTATAGACTGTAGGAATGGAGTGGAACATAGCTCATGAATTGGGCCATCTGTAATGTGAGATCTGCTGATTGCTACTTGCTAGGGTCTGCAAAAGATCCCTGCACGGGCCGGATGCAATCGTCTGGCGGGCCGTGTCCGGCCGGTAAGGATCGTGTTTTACAGCCCTGCTATACTGTTACGCTGGCGTGGCTATCTGGTTATGTGTTTTATAATCAGGTCCGAAAAAAAAACATTTTTTCTGCACACTCCCCCCCCCTCAGCCCAAAAGAGCACTGATCTTGGGCCCACCATAGGGTAGTCGATGTAACTTGTTGGGCACTTGGTATTTGCATTTGGCTGTTAAATTTTATGTATGAATTCAGTCAATACTCTTGATTCTTCCATATATTAGGCTACTATAAAATGCACCAGCAGGTTGAACATCCGGTGATTTCCAACCTTTTATGGTCGCAACCTCATTTCCAACGTGAAAATGTTCCGTGGCTAAGCTTGAAACTTGATAAGCTGATTACTAAAAAAATTCAGCTTGCACGAACTTATTATTTATATTGATATTGATTGCATTTTTTGGTGAGGGTGGTGTCTGGTGCCCATACTAATATCATTATACGTTGCATTACCTTGCGCGCGGCGCGAAGAAGTATTTTGAATAGCATACATCTGCTTGAAAATAATATTGTTTATGTTGATTTACGAAAGACTTTTGAGCATACTTCAAGCCTTCGAAATTCCGGACATTTAGGCATATTTTATAAATTCCTCCCGGACGCAGATTTTTCAGTGAAATTCCGGACATGTCCGGGAAATTCCGGACGTATGGCAACCCTACCCTACAGAAACTTCATCGCTGCTAGTGATTATTTGTCATCCCCACTAATTCTTGGTCCTAGTTCGGCCCAAGTAAGCTTACACGAAATAATAGGGTGTTTTTCGGCATATTCAAATCTTGACTAGAGTCAGGCTTACTTTTCAACTAGACACTTTCATCTCGCCAAATCTGTCGCAGCCAATTACTACACGCGGCAGGATAGTTAGTACGACTGCCCGGGATCGCAGTTTCGTGGTGTTTTGAAATGATAAAAATATTATTAAAACTGATTGACTATAAACGCGGCATAAGCACTCGTCATTTCCTGCTTTTATATCTCTGGACATTAGTATCTCTGGACTTTAATTCAACTATACTAGCTGTCCTACTCGAATTTGAGCGTAAATGAATTACATACTTTTCGTATTGAATATTGGAGCGGGTTTCTGCAGATATGGATCAATACCGTTAAGCATGATTCGTTTTGAATACTATCGATAAAACGTATTAATATAGTGTAGTCTTCTTTGTTTCATCCATGGCGACTAGGACTATATACCGCGCATGTTTGAGAACAATCGGCAATATTCGCGAAGGAATTCATATGTCATCACCTATTCGAATTACAACAGAATATGACTGATATCCAGAGGTGGTCAGTCACGAAGTACTTCTACTTTTTGGAAGTACTCAAGTAGTTTTCCTCTACTTCTGGTACTTATTCAAGTAGATCTGATTTTCTCTACTTCTACTTCGTAATATTTTGTGATCTACTTACTTACTTTTCGCTATTTTCAGTTTGTCAAGTAGAAGTAGTCTAATTCCCCAATACGAACGATAACTTGAGGAATTCCGCGGCTGTTTTCATGGAGTACCAACATTTAATATTCATAAGAGTCAAGTAAACCCCAGGAATTTTATTGCGCTTCGCGCATAGTAGTAATGGAGTGACAAATATGTCTTCATGAAAGTATCAGTGAATGTAATTTAAGTACCGGATTGCTTGGTTCCTCTCACACCACATTGTCGTCCTTATCAAATATTTCATCACAGTAAATATGGCCCACCACAACGTTTGAAACTACCGTTTCACAATCTAGCAATTGCCTATCATATTGTAATCTAGTAGCCCCTTACGTGTCTTGATAATCTGGAAAATCCAGCTTTTTTGAACGTTACACCTGTTTTAGCAGATGACCTTTTAAGCTTTGTAGACAAAATACAGGAAATATATTATCCGCTTTTTAGAAGTGGTATTTGTATTTCATTTTAATTAACGTATCATAATCACGCAAAGTGATGTAACCGTATCCGATACATTTTCTACGTATTGCTCTTCGCCTAAACTTGTGGCCTTATAATATGGGGTAGGGCGTCATCACATGATATTCTCTAAAAACGGGGTGTTCCAGTAAACAAAAGATAAGTATCGCATTTTCATATCAGTACTATAATTTGCATCCCATGATGCGAAACAATAGTTATTATGTCGAAAGTTGATACCTCCTGGGATGCATCAATACGAATCAAGCTCCCTGCACGGGCCGCATAGCTCAATTCACAGCTTTTGACAGTCCATGCGAACGAATTAAGACTGTTTTCAAAACTACTTACTTACTTGAGTAGATATAAAGTCAGTTAATTCTACTTCTACTTCAAGTAGTTTTAGGTGGCTTATTGAAGAAGTACTTCTACTTGTACTTGAGTAGATTTTTCCGTCGCTACTCCTTCTTCTACTTGAGTAGCTTTCTTGACTACTTTGGCCACCTCTGCTGATATCATCCATAAGTCAGTTTTTCTTTTCTTTAGCAATTGTCATATAATTCGGACCCACTCTGTCTCTCAGCGTTCCCTTTACTTGAATTCAAAACGACTAGCACTTTTTATACAGTTGTACTGTGTTCCAGAATAGCTATAACCATCACATTCTGTGGGATCCGTTTTTGACCACAATNCCTAATTTAAGAAATTACGTCGCGGGCCATTCAAAACCTTCCCGCGGCCACGGGTNGGCTNGCCCTGACCTAGCTCAATCAGGGGTGTGCAAATATTTTCAGGTTAGTCAATTGTGAACTAGCGGGACGAAAACTTGGCCCNTATTACAAGTCGTATTATTTTTCCAAATAAAGATCCGAAAATTACATCCTCAATGCAGGNCATTGCAGGTCAACCCNTTTTTTGCCTCCCCCGTCCAGCACAAATTTTGATGGTGGGCTCAACAAATTTTGGTCTAAAAGCGCATAGTCGCAATGCCTCGAATCAAGTCAAATGACCCTTACAGCAGGGGTCGGCAACCTTTTGCTAGCCGTGGGCCAAAATTCAGGTGTACAACTTGGCGGGTCGGAATTTTCCTTAGTACTATATTTTACGCTCACTTCGGTATGTTCGCCTGTATTGCTGCAATCTCGATCATACAAATCAGAAGACACATGTATTTACACTTCTATAACACAGAATCATTGTGACAATTGACGCAGCTTGCTCTGTGAAAGGTTTTCAACTTCTGGCAACAAGTCAGATGAAACTAGAATCAGACCCTATTCAAAATGGACGTCAGAAATACGTGATCTTAGCTTGCTCTTCGTGAATTCCATTGTTCGCAACTATTGTTCATATGCGTACGTGCTTCCAAAATTTGATACAATTTCTTTTGCATTGTTGGTTAAGCTGGGATAAAGACCAATTTCGAGAACGTACTCTTTGTCAAAATCATGCAGCGATATGCTCTTTGTATAAATTTTGTCATTCAATTCAACTGCATCGCCTTTCAGAAAGGCCTATTTGAAATTTTCTGGCAATGGTATTGGCGTCCGCATTAAACAGAGCACTGAATAGTCAGAATTCATTTTGTAGAGAAGGAATGTCGTAAACGCGGGTGAATACTCAGTAGTTAAATTTCGCATCACCGTACAAGTGTAGTGATTAGTACTAGATTTTCTCTCCTCCAGTATAGGAAAGTGAACATAATTTTCTCTCAGCCTCCCACGCGCCTAGTTGTTTTCCCCCTGGAGTTGCATATTAAATTTGTTCAGATGTGACGTTAAATGTACCAGGAAAGCAAAGTGAGATACCCATCTTCGATTACAAGATTATGCGTCGGCGATATTTGTGTTTTCGAGGGAAGTTGCCCTTTCAATCCTCAGTTCATACACTCGTGTAGGCATAACGTAATTGATTCTGACGATGTAGGTTACTATTATACCGTAGCAATGCCGCATTTTTTTATGCAGTGCTGCATTGCAGATTGAATCTCATTATGAAACGGCGGGCCGCATTCTAGTGATAACTAATTACTATGTCGCGGGCCAGTTTGAAAGGGATGGACTATTCGGCGCCTTGACATATTATTATCGAAAGCTTCGACCAGGCCTAGGTTATAGCCGACGGCCCTTTTGTGAGCGCAAACGGCGGGGGACACTCTATCTCGTAATCGCAAATGCAGTTCGGCTCAATTCAATACATTAGGCGTTCTTTCATTTTTACAAAGAGGTAACCTTATTAAAAGCAAAAAATCGAGCGACAACATGTTGCGCAAAGCGTGTAGTAAATTTTTACTTTTGATAAACCTATCGCAAATTATTCTACTTTAGTGTACGGAGATCTACCAAAATATGATCGGCTAACTGATACCTCAATCATTACATATCAACAGTTGCAGCCAGACTAGTCAATTTCAGTTGGCCTAGTAAGTTTACAATCTGTGTAGTCATTACTGATTTCGCAAATTACCTCACGGGTCACTCAAAACCCTATCGCGGGCCACGGATTGGCCGGCCCTGTGTTACTAGGTTGCTATTCCATCCTTGTGGATTTTAGGGTTCGTATCGAACTTGGGGCGTTACATTCCTTGATTTCGCCTATCTATACTATCTCCGCTCTACAAAATTTCCCCAGGCCGTAGCCTAGAACTCGCTCGGTATGTACAATGGTCCTGCGAGCGGCTATGCAATGCCAGCTCTGTGGATCCTACTGCACCTATTTGCGGTAGGCGTAAGGCTTCCCGCTACCGAGGCGAGTTACTGTTCCTGGGCCCACGAATTACCATAAAAGCAATCGTCTAATTTGGCTCTACCCCTACCTAACTTATTCGCTAACTAACTACGCTTTGGATCAAAGCCCATCTTTAACCCGAGACAATAAGGGCCCAGCCCATCGTGCCTCTTGAATCTGTCCTCAAGCTCGCAATGAAGGCTTTGCTCCAGGGACTAATCGCCCGTCTGGAGGTTGCCAGCTACCAAAAACGTGCCGTAAGTATTTTACTCAACCTGACTTACTTCCCGATTTGAAGCTATACGAACCCACCGGGTGGCAGGTTCATATTCCTTACTTAGTGTAAGGTCTGCTCGGCAGCGCTCGTAAATCGCCGTAGTTAACGCAACACCTCTAAGCGGGACCCCGCGCATTTCCCAGCCTAGTCTTCCAGGATAGGCCTACATAGTAATATTCGTACATTGCTGATCCCGCGGGTACCTGTTGACTGTAATCGTCTAAAAAGGTTATTGAAAAGCAATAATTAGCATGCACTAAATCAGACACATTCCCACACTTGCCAAACGGCAGCCTACCTTGAGCAATTAATTATTTTATCATTTCACGCCTTCCTGTTCCTTCCAGAGGCCCCAATTCGGACATGCTCGCGAGGCCCTTCTACCAAGCCTTGGAGGAGCCGCAGCCGCGGCATTAATAATAGGGATATTAAATATATTAATCTCAAATGGGTCCCCTTCGACGGGTTTCCACAAACAAGAATCTTACAATCTTCGGAAAAATCCAAATTACTTATGATAGTATCTTGCGTTCGATATGGGAAAAAAAAACTCACCACTCGATATATCCCAACCGGTTCGCTTTTATGCTGGCCGTAATTTGTAGGTTTAAAATCTTGATATGGCGAAACTTGCCGGGATTTCTACAGCAACCTCAGAGTGAACCTTGGGTAGATATGGCCCGCAAGCTGTGCCCGTATCCTTTACCACGGGCCGCTCGCATCTGCGAGCCCAGGGCTGAGATTCAAACTGAAAGGACCAGCACGATTAAGGGCAATCGAAATGGTAACCAAAGGAGGCACAGGCCGAAATTTTACAATCGGGAGCATACTTGGTGTGGTGCAAGAACAAGGCGACTCAATGCGCACTACTTCAAACGCGTAGACAGCCGATCAAGGCTCCAACCCTCTATGACTGCAACTGCGTTAGCACTGCTACATTCGACACAAAATATTTCTAAAGTACTCAACCCGGCGCTTCTGATCTTTGACGTAACCTCGGTGCGAGAATGCCCACTTCGTTTTCGCGCGTAGCTGCGATGCTCCTAAGCTTCAACTCATCTGTGTCGCGTTGGAGTCCAAAATCGGACTGGATAGATGGTGATTCGAGGCTGCTTATATGCATTTCTGTTTCAAAAACAAACAAAGACTTCCCTGCCAAGAGCTGGCTATAAGTTTCGGGCCCAGTTCGTGATGAGTTATTTTCTTTTTAATCTTTTTATTGAATCACAGTTCGTGCTCCATCCGCGGCCATTAACTAATTGTTTTCGGCTCTATCAGCTACCAAAATGGCACAGCTTCGTGTGCGAGTTAATCTCCCTCATCATTATAAATGACCCATTATAACGACTTCGTGCACGAGCAGAAATGACTAAGTGTCACGATTCGGCCTCGGCTCCTTATTTGGATAGAAACATCGGTCGCCATTTTTGATTTTGCGTCAACACAATACCTTGCAGTAGCCTACCTCGCTCGCTGCAATCACCTTTTCCCCGCTCAGGGAAATACTTTACTTTTTGGTTGCAAAGTAGGTACCCTATTTAGGTCTTAACAATTGTTCTTTTTACGTTGTATTGAGGCATAGCAAGTTCATGGATCTTTTATTGACAACTTGGCCTTTCCTTACGCTATTCTCAGGGTATAACTAGGCTGAGCGCTGTTCGTAAATCATGGCATTTGAGATTATTCGCACGTACCACTAACGGCGCGCAAGATTCACGTCAGATACAATGTCGCAATGCTAAGGTCAGATTACTTCGCATGTGGTGTGCAACTCAAGTTTCAGAACACCCAATCCAGCGATTACGCTTTCGCTCACGTACGCACGTAGCATAGAGAGTACCGCACGAATATTTTGGCGATTATTGTATCTTCTTTGTACGGGCGAAATCAGAATACATGTAGGCTATTCTTGCGCGTTGTGTCAAATACAAGCGACATCATATGCCAACGATTGCCAACATACTGCACTGATCACCGGCGTAAATAACAATCCAAATTGGGTTCAAATTTAGGATCACGTACCATTGTTGGTTTTCTTGCCATGAATTTATTGGAATACTTTCAGCAGCAATTCAAAAGGTCATGAATTCCTTGCATTCGCAACGTATCTCCAAGGCTACGCGTAGCTCTCATAGGTCGAGGCTATTTGATACATTCGTATTATAATTATCGTGTAACTCAACGCCTGAACTGTAATCGGCTTAGCAGCGAATCTTGGCCGGCTGGGAATTCAACGTCGAGTTAACTTTATGTTTTCTTTCACCAAATAGTCACAAATGCGCGGAGTTTAAAAGGGTCCAAAAATACAACTACAGGTCACATTTCTTTAGTAAATTAACAGTCGGCTGCACGCCTCATATTAACTTTGCTGCAACGATAGTTTTTCGCATCTCATTCTAGTTACCATATGGCATCGATTATGAAATTTGACTCCTTATAATTTCCTGAATTTGCATCGCACGTCAACAAGCTTTAACG
The DNA here is from genome assembly GCA_000444245.1 of Botryllus schlosseri. Lineage (NCBI taxonomy): Eukaryota > Metazoa > Chordata > Ascidiacea > Stolidobranchia > Styelidae > Botryllus > Botryllus schlosseri. The sequence continues at coordinate 2,250 of ATSW01101820.1, read as the reverse complement.
GATAGCCTATTCACTCTATCGGGCCAGATTTAAAAATGTTGCCGCAGTTCGCTGATTATAGCCGCGGCGTCGAGTTCATATTTCGGCTCATTCAAAATGGCCGACGAATTATTCTTCTGTCAATTTATGGTTGTTTCTAGCAATTATCCTTGTTACACGTACACTACATTAATACCCTCAAGTTCAGATTACTCTACACTATATTTCCACCATTTTCTTTACGCTTACACGTCAATTTTTGGTGGGGTTAAATTCATCTGTTCCATATAAGTTCAAATAAACTTCAATAAATTATATGCTTCGTCATAATGCACTTCTTTTACAACCATTCTCTCGAATTTCAAACAGTGTTCTCCGTGTAGAGTAGGGTTCTTAGTATACTTGTACCGAAGTGTTTTATGTACTAAACTATCATTTGGAACTCCGCTAAACAAGTTTCCAAAAAATGCCCAAATCTGAACAACCCTATTGTTCGTGGGTTCGCCCTTTAAGCTTCGAAAGAAATCACTGCACGATACCCCCAGAAAAGGCAACGAACACCTTGAGAACAGCGGAAGTGCGATATCTGTGATTTTTCTACTGCAGTAATTTTAGTATTTGATTAATCAGCAATACGATACGCTGAATGTGGAATAATTAAGCTCTGTACCTACAGGAAGCTCCACAAATACAAAAGTGATAAGCTTTTCTTTTTGTGTAATAAATTCGAGCTGACTGGTGCGAATTAAATTGTTTTTCAAAAAAAGTGTGAATGGAGCTCACAAAGGTTGAAAAGCACTGGTCTACGGTATTGTCTTGCTCTCCCCAGAGTCTCCATAATAGTATTGAGACTATACATTGACATTATTGCAAGCTGCAATGACATCGAGAAGTTGTGCCGTTACATAGTGTGAAGTCAAAGGGAATGACGCATCGCATGCTCTTCATAAAATTTCACAACTATCTTAAGCTCGTCCTCTGCGTGACTGCCTAATCGCGTCGAGCAAGTGCGACCATGAAGTCATCGTGCCATGTAACGGGTTAAGAAATGACCCGGAGCCGCGACAGCTGCAGCCGGATGTGTTTCTGGAAATTTCAATAAATTGCAGCTCCATTACGGTGGCGTTCTGAAGAAAATGGCTGCGGCCAAAAAATTTATTCCGTTTTGCCCATCAATTTGAGACCACATCATTTTTTGAGTGCAGTGCCCCTTTAAGCTTTATATATTTGTATTCAATGATGATAGATCCCTTCTGAAACACGGAATTCGTTCGCCACTTGGATAAGCGCCTTTGCTTTCCCTCAATGAAAACAAGGCATGCAGGCTACAGCGCTTTCCTTCACAATATAGCGGTCATGCTTTAGACGAGAATATAAAAAGATTCAAGGTGTTGCAAACAATGCTCATACCAAGGGCTAGGGCTTATCGTCATGGAAAAACGGGCCTACCAGCAATGAAAATTTTGATATTTGCTACATCCACTTTTTCTACATTACAATTCAACGTGCTGGGTCGTCTGAGAGCACTAGCCCAGATTTTGAAGCATAACTGAGGTCAGGCCTAGTTTGCCCGTATATCATATGTAGCGTGCTGACACATTAATGGAAATAATGAAGACTGCCATTACAAAACCTAATTGTAATACACAGAGGTGATCAGTGACCAAGTACTATCACTTTTTGGAGTACTCAAGTACGATTTGCATACTTGCACTACGTACTCGAGTGGTTATAATTTAAACACTGAGTCCGAGTGTATTGACTCGATCCCGAGTCGTAATGTTCACTGTTCATTTTCTCATTCAACCCAATTTTTTCCAACTCTGCTTGAGTGATATAGAATGAATCGCTTTTATAAGATACTAACTTTTCTAAGTCTTAACAATTTCTGGCGCTATCTTCCAGGTATCAGGACTGATAGGCGAAATACTAATAATGTGGTGACTTTACTTCGAAGTTACAATAAAATGTCTATCGGACAAGATGGGCTACACGGTCTCACCCAGTCTCGTGAGTAGGAATTTCCATCAGTGGCTGCAGACTGTTGGCGTTCGTCACCGTCGCGCTCTGTTGGCTTGGCGCAAGCGCTTTCCCGCGGCCACTACAACGGTGGACGAAGGCGTCCAAATGGTAAACGATAATATAAGTCATCGGGTTGTGAGCGCTACGTATACTGGACAAAATCCTACTAGGGCGCAGACTAGGGCGCGTCTCTTGTGTGCGGTTATAGAGACTCGCGGAAACGGCGTAACTTTCGCGCCACCTATCATT
>ATSW01101805.1:0-10960 GCA_000444245.1 Botryllus schlosseri | reverse complement strand
ATGCCGGACCGCGCAGATTAGGGTTCGTGCTTTGCTGTCTCTGTTCAGCACGTAATCGCTGCTCTCGTATTTGCAGTATATCCCTTAAACCTGGTTTTACACTATCTACATGACGTATGCAGTGTATACTGGTACATTGAGCGTATTTCGAGGAAGTAAGGCGTGCCCCAAGGCCGATTAAAATATTGACACAATAACACTAAACCAGGTGCGAAAAGGCTCGAGCGCCCGCCGAGTATAAAGCCTCAGTCAAGCGGAACGAAGCAGCAAAATCGGTCGCTGCCATTCCATAGTAACATTCCATAGTTAAACAGTCGAGTGGTCATCGGGCGTGATTCAGGCGCGAAATGCTTCTAATAGTCAAGACCCAACACGAATAAATCGACCGGACTTGGACTTCTATCCTCATTAGTACAGTCCGTAGAATATGGAGGGCGTCAAACCATGACTTCCGAAAGGGGGCGCTGGGATAAAAAAAAAAGAACGAACAAGTGGCTTTTCTGACGCATTTTCATTTTTCAAGATCTGACTTTCAGTCAAATCCAGCGCTGTTCGGCTGAAACTTCTTGACTTTTATTAATGTTATGAAGCCAACTTACCTATGATTTTCATCACTCGTCTAGTACAAATAAAAAAGTTATGCACAGAACTACCTAGAAGTACTGAGTGGCTGTAACAACAGAACTTTGTTAATAACCACTGCACTCTAGCGACAATCCTGATGGGAGGTCATGAAATAACAACTACAACGTGACTAATAACAATGGCCGACCCGAAGATACACCATCATATATAATTTGCCCTAAATTTTATATAACACTCCCTCCATCAACTTTATCGGTGAATCTGATCACATGGGCTGAAAAGGGATAAAATTTGATAATACATGAAACTATACTAATCTTAGACGAAATTCATTCATGAATCTGAAAATATTTTCGCGCTTTGAGCGAGCATTCATGACATGACCTGACCAGTGACCATGACAACTACCACTCGCGATTACGGTGGGTTTAGTACGCCGATATGAAAAAGTAGATTAGTTTGGAGTTCATCGAAAATGGACAGTTATTTGGCGTCGAGTCACTTCATTACGGATATGCCCGGAATGCGGCAGTCGCATACATAAGTAATCGAAATGCGGCTGCGGAAAGCTATAGGGGTGGCTACCCCCAGTTTAACTGAATATGATTGTGAATTGTGATATGCGGCACTTGGTATGTAGGCCTATGCATCAATTAATGCAATCTGGTTAAGAGAGAGAGAGAGAGAGAATCTTTATTCGTATACATTACATATCAACATAACACTACAAAAATGTAACAGTGAAATGCGACATGCAAGGTAGACGGGAGGCTCGATATGACATAGTCTCAGAGCCGAGCCATCCGGGACAGGAGCAATTTTCACAGTCCATAACTAATAAAAGGAGGTTAAGGTTAGGGTAGGTGCTGCGGTTAGGCTTAGGTCAGGACTCAATAACTTTCCGATTTCTTCGCATCTCCATCCTCCAAGCACCCCGACAGTACCAGCAAAAATTAAATGCTCATTATCCATAAAAAGCTCGTCTTCCGATGCAATCACAATACACTCAGCCGACGGAACAGATTTCTGCTAATCGTGGTCGCGACGCCGTAATAAGCGTATCACGAGCGGGTGTACGGAAAATTCCAAACCGTCTGCAATTCGCGGAAGCTTAACAACGCCATGTACATATCACTGGTGAGCGGTGACATTCGAAGAATGCGAGGTAGTAATTTCCGTTAAGTACCGTCATCACACTCATAATTCAGATAATCCGTTATAATTTGTTGACATCTATGCGGTGGAATACAATTTACTTTGAACTATGCCTATTATTTGACTGAGTTAAATTCAAAACACAGCAGACATATGCGACCTGACAAATGTTATAACTAAAATGTCGCGCATCGCACTTAACTCTAACATTCAGTTTTATGCAGGTAAAATTGAAATAATTACGATTCAACAAAGGATTGAGTATTGTTCCCTGATATTTTAACCAGAGTAATATCAATTTATCACTGTAGTCGGCAATACATTTTGGGGAAACTATTGGAAATTGATTAACAATATCGTTTTACAGTTACGAAATAGTAGTAGCATACTGAACACTGTTGTAACGTATATATTGAATTTATCTAAATGTGAATAGATTAATGGCATTTCAGACCACAGTCACCGACAATAAAGGTAGCACGTTAACAAGAAATTGCATCACTGATCATATCGTAACGTCATAGGGATTTATGTTGTCGGTTGCTACGTGTAAACGCAAATTGGGCTCAAATATATAGTGGCATTTCGGAAAACGTGACAAACACAAGCATTACGATCCTTAAAAGTATATTGCTCACGGTTGTGATTGCAACTACAAGGTTTTCCTACTACCGCTCAAAGAGAGGTCGGTATGGATTATATAAACTCGTATGGATTGAAATATTTTTCTTGTTGGTCACGGAGAAGAGGGATTAGACGCCCGTGTCAATGGAATTAAATCTTTTCACTCCGGTGTTAGCGATACGCATTTGCCAATGAGCAGATAGTGTTGACATTGCGATGTCATGTAAAGCGCGAACTCGATTAGCTTTATCCAACCCAGGTGTTATTTTGAATCCGCAGCCCTCAAATCGCCTTCTGTACTGGACGCGTGGCAACCTATTTCTGTACTGTTTGCTGCTGGTGTGCAGAATTAGGCTGCACTTGTTTATTCTTTCCTTCAACTAAAGACCAGAATGCTCCATTGGTTTATACACCATAGCTTTCAGTACTGTATGTTACTGGCCAGTCGACATCTTCAACAGCACTAAGATCTTCCTCGAACCGTATTCGCATCGCCGTAATGAATTGAGTGAGTACATGTGAGGACTGAGGAGTGAGGATATACTACCGAAAATAGGAATGATGGCTTTGCGNTNCATNAAAGNGTTGCNGAACTTCACCAATCATAGTAGGCCTACATCATGTACAAGTACACGCNATTGGCGCCAGTACATTAAACGCGTGTCTGTCTACAGAACTCTATCAAATCGACTTCGCGTTGTACAGCGGATTANAGTGAATTGATGNTGGGAACTTGAGTGNCCCAATCACTGACATAATAGATNCTAGNNGCGATAGCTTTNATCGTGTGTAACCAGACACTTCAACTCATTGATACATTATCTATATCACAACAAATATTTATTATGAACAGTCGGAGNAAACANTATAGGACNGATTTGCTNTCACCAATAATCATCATAAAATTCAGTTCCCAACGTCACTCCGCCGCCTTTNAATAAATTAAAACATGGCAAGAAATANAACAAAGTATAGCAAACAATGCAAGTAAATTATNTAGAAAAAAACACTGAGGTATTCATCATCATTAACAACGCAGCAACATCATATCGTAGCAGTGTTCGGACCTTACGACACCCAGGACCACACAGCACACGCGGTTAAAAACAGGGACAATTGTATTGACNGAGTATAATGTTATNTATACTNCGCNCCNCGCTAAAAACGCAGGATNGTGTTACAAATGGATCAGGTTCGGTTTCTTAAAGAGTAACTCGATTCNGTAATAATAATACTAGTTTTGTAACTCCATTACCNATTTGTAAATGGATTTCGTTTGTAATTGCTTGTGTACAGAGTAACTATTAAATGCTCCATCGGAGCAGCAATACAGAACATCTTANTGCCCGGTGTAAGTGATNATAACAATTTTGTAACAGTTAATTGATTGTTAACTCGCATCGATTCAAGTATGGTCAGATTGGTCACAGTTCAAAGTACAGCGACTCGGCGCCAGNACCCGGGCCATTTTCAACACTGTTTCTCGCAGCTGGTCGTTGATTGATNGGTCGTTACGACGTTTAGGAAACGGCGCCTCTCGTTTACAGCTCTTTGACACCTTCGCCGTTTNGTGTATTTGTAATACACATCATCANCTCCGTAATCGCTTCGCGCTGTGATACACAGCTGGCGTGATATTAACGCTTTCGAACCCAGCAATTAGATAATGGTAGTCCNTCGAATCCAAGAGGNCANGGGGCATCTAACCCGGGAGCACCATCGTCACCCCGNCTGCCTTTTTTACCACGCCTGCCTCTTTTACCNCGTCTGCCACGGTCTCCTTTTCGACCTGATAATCCGGGTGGTCCAATAGGNCCGGTAGGTCCAGTAGGACCGGTTAATCCAGTCAGACCGAGNGGTCCTACTTCNCCTTTTTGTCCCTTTTCGCCNGGTAATCCNTCAAGTCCAGGCCCGCCAGGAAAACCGTCCATTCCGGCAGGGCCTGGTAAACCCAAAGCTCCAATATCGCCTTTTTCTCCACGAGGNCCGNCTAAACCCCTCATTCCGGGGGGTCCGATAGGACCGGGTTTTCCGTCAAGTCCAGGCGGGCCTGGAAGAGCGTTTCCGTCGGCACCATCAACACCTTTATCTCCTTTGGATCCGTTTATTCCTGGTAATCCAAAGTCACCTTTGTCGCCTTTAATACCGATGAGACCCGGGAATCCTTGTTCCCCCCTTTCGCCAGTTTCGCCTTTTATGCCAATTCCGTGCTCCCCAGGGCGTCCCTGATCACCTTTTTCTCCGTCTAGACCTGGTTCGCCCTTAGGGCCGACTATAGATTGTCCAGGTGGCCCAATTGGACCTGGTAATCCGGGAGGTCCTGGTGGTCCAGCTGATTCTTTTACAGTCTCGTGTATCAACTGTCGGCCGGGAATACCAGCCTGGCCTTGATCACCTTTGTCACCGGTGGCGCCTGCGTCTCCTTTTTCGCCTTTACTTCCAGGTTCCCCGGGTTCACCAGGCGGACCAGGCGGACCTTGAGGTAAGTACTCGATGTCAGAAGTGCGATATATAGTCTGCGTGCCATCTTTTGATCTGAGATTCAACGGGTCAAAAAGCGCGCCTGCGTCACCCTTCTCGCCTTTATGTCCGGGGTGCCCTTTTTCGCCGCGCTTGCCTTTTATGCCGATCGGCCCAGGAAATCCGTTTTGGCCAGAGGATCCTTTTTCACCCTTTTCTCCGGGAGGACACAAGCACTGCTCATTTGATCTCTTGGTACGCATCTTGGCTACTTCGTGCGACAGTTCTCGCTGCAAAAAGCTGCGCAGTTTACTTTCAGTCTTTTCCGATATCATATCAGCCTGCGTGTGTCCATTTCCATAGCCAATACGTGCAGATAAATCCAACGCTGCTTCCATGCGAGCAATCCTGTCTTCTAGATAGGATATCTTGCTTACAGTATTCAACGCGAAGACCATACCACCAATGCACAACAGCACTGACACGGCCAGCACGAGTGTAGCATATTTGCCGGAGAATCCTACACTTTTCCACCGCGTCGACTGTAATTCTTTTTCAGTAATAAGACGCGATTCTGCCAGGCTAAATTTTGCTTCGTATCTGCTGTCATACTTGTTGAATTGTGCTTGTATACAGTACGGTAGTCAGCGAAATATCTTGATGCTAAAATAACAGCGCTCAGACGCTGTCGTCAATGGATAGTCACCTCGCCTAATACAATGTAAAACGGTTCTGGCACCTTCACTCCGTTACACTCTCGTCCTTGCGGTGGTTGGTTGGTTGATTCCTTCTTCCTTTTCAGGTATTTGCACAATGGCCGGACTCGCTGTTATTATCTGATCGCTCGCTTGGGCTGCTACTCTCGGGTCACAGGACTTGAATTCAACTGAGGTAGCGTTCGTCTCGTAGACTGCTCGCGGCTGTTACTTGGAATCATACATTGCGAGCGACCCGCAAATTGCCGACCTCACGGTGCCAATTTCTTTATCGTTTGTCGCGATGAGCTTGCGCTAAACACAACAACATAAACTGACCGTGACAAGATAGACGCGGAGATTGGTATTGACGTAGCAATTCGTAGCCGTTTTGTGCTTTTGTCTGTCATTGGATTGTCCATTATGCACTGTATTTAAATAGCGGTTTGCTAGTTAAACGTTGAAGATTAAGTCTTAATCATTGCTTCTTGTGTACCATCGCGATGAGATATGGTATCACACCTGTCTAAGCCATAAATATGCCTCGAATGCAGGTGAGGAGATTTTAAAGTCAAGTCAGGTTTCGTGTGGAGATGCCGCCCAACAAATATACTTCAACAACCCCTTACTTTCTTACATGACCGAAAATTCCAAATCAAATGATTCATTCAATTAGTTCGCGGAATTTCTTAAGGATATCGGGTGATATCGTGAACGATTATTACCTTATCAGATCGTCCTCACTCCTGAGGTTAGGCTGCAAAGTCGACATCTTTTTATGCGGTGGTATCGAAACACAGCGCTCAAATTTTGTTGACTACGTGAGTCATTTGCACTTGGTGGGCATCAGCCTACTTTCAGCACTTTCTGAAGTACCGTAACACGACCGGTTTGGACATTATCGCCATTTAGAACTTACGGAGGTCTTTTTCATTCCTTTTCGAATCCTTGCGACTTTACCTACTCACGAGACAATTTAACGAACTGGTTGCTGGTACAAAATTTGAATGCTGTTTTAAAAAGTACGTTTATCATGAACGTACTTTTGAAGGCAGAATTTAACAAACCAAAGCAATTATATTATACGTGAATTCGCTCTTCATATGTTAGGCCCGTCCATGCTGCATCACGGCGCCATACATGTCCAATTATTTCACAGCACAATCTAGCCAGCGATCGCACGACACATCTCTGATATGACATTTAATTGAGCGGCGCTATATTGGAGCTGCAATCTAAAATGTAGCTTTTGCTATCTCCAGAAGTTTGAATGTGTCATTGAATACAAACAAGATTCAATGGTGGTTACAGTCTCCAAACACTATAGATATTGCAGAAAAGTAAGTGGTACAGTTTACAGTACATTGTTACTGACCAACGATCCTTGCTCAACGAACGGTTAATAACAGCCGCCCAGCAAATCTGAGCGGCAGTCAGAACATCTCAAAAGTTTCGTCTGTTTCTTTTGATATCGCCGCGAACAAATTATTGAATGTGACGTTACAATGATCACTTATTGTGGCGAGGGTAAACAGATATCTTTTAGAAGTCGGACGAGTCAAGCGAAGGCACACCGACAGAAACGGATGTTTACGAAGAGCCGATGTCTGGCGCGGAAATCCGATAAAGTCGCGAGGGCTCCTAGCTGTGATTTAGCGTTTAATATGAATGATGATTTACGCCTGCATACATAAATTCACTAACTTTTTTAATAACATCCGACATGATGGATAGTCTTATGCGGGACACCTGATTGGCCAACGGCCGGCACAAGAGTAATTTCATATCAAATTTTCACCCGATATACGATTCATTGCAGTATAGTGAGTGTGCATGATTAGAGGATGTTTATTCAAAGCAATGATATATTTATGTCATTTTAGTTATTATATCTACATATCTTTGGCAACATGAATATAGAGGTGTCAATATAATAGATATTTCCTGCATATGCAGAGGTATATGCCTCTTTCTGTAGTCAATACTTCACCATCCATTCATTCGAAATTTTGAACAGCTTTTTGAAGGCACAGAACTGTAAATTTTGAACACTATGACTTAATTCACATTGTCATTTCATATCGGAACAATTACGGTAATTATTTGGTCCCGTGTATTTATTTCGGGCTACATGGCTGCCTTAATTAGATCTTGAGAGCAATCAGTACTGATTCGTCATATTTCGGATATTTAAAATACCGTACTGCTTGATGATAATATAATTAACGTATATTTCGCAGGACATCTGTCCGCAAGCTTAACTAACGTACGGTTTGTACGAAGATGACTCCATAGTAATGGTCAATGCCGAATCACAAAACTCCACAAATAGAAATAAAACCCAAATGAAAACAAGATGTTTAAGGTTATCGATGAGGCTTGCGTCAAAACAGAGTCAGGCAACTACAAAATGTTCAGCTTTTCCAAAATTAGATTAGAATTTTAGGTTAACAGTTTTTGTCCAAATTAGATTAGAATAGAATTACTGAATTCGGAAAACTTGAAAACTGAATCAAGTTTAGTTCATATCAAACCTGAGTTCATTCTTCTAAGCATGAGAAGGACAAATGTATGTACAGCAAGCTTGGCTCGTTCCGCACTATTAAGTTCTCCTGCAGCATTTTCAGGAAAACCGGAAATTAGATTATAATGAAATTGAGAGCGTAGAAACATTTCACAAATTAGTTTAGAATTATATCACCGACATTTTGCTCTAGTCTAATTAGTCTAATTAGACTAGTGGAAATATCTCGTTGTCCGAGTCCGCGTCGAAAACAGAATTCCCAGTATCGCCACGCTTGCTATTGGTTCTGTAATCAGGAACGTTTTTGCATCAGTTGACACGCGTAGGGCAAATACATTATGTAAGACCACGGAAGTCTTCAATTACTACTGAGTGGTCACAGTGCAGATGTGTACTGTACACCTATCTGGCTACGCGTTAACCAAAAATGCCTTGATGACCTCAGATAGATATTTTGAGGTTTTACCTGGTGATATGTGTAGGGCAGAATGGCATAGCAGATAAATAGTTTCACGGTACGCATTAGTTATTTGTGTACATTTGCACATGAAAGCGCTAAGTCTCGTTCGCCTCGGTGTATCCCTGATGTGTATATCCGCCCTAAATATTTATCAATTACATGCGTTTAATATTGTTGCTTCGAGGCATATATATAGTTCCTCAGATTTGAAGATAGGTTCAGCTATTGACGATGATAACTTTCCGTTTGTATACAACACACGGAACGGGCAAGAATCACAATGGGGAACATCACAGCTTTTGCTGAATCGTGGCGATTAATGGTGATATGGCCCGTGCGTGTATATGCCCGGTTGGAAATTTATTTCATGAACTTTGCTGGTGGTCAAAAAGTGCGAAATTCGAAATTCATTTGGATTTCGATGTATTCAAACTTATTTAAAAATTGTTCCAGGCCTGTTTCTCGTGATTTAATTGCGAAAGAATTGTTTTGATATAAACTTGTACTCAATCAGCCGCTTGAACTTAACAAATTACAAGTGCTTATCCGTGAAATTTGTCTAGTCTGTTCCGCCGTTGAACATTGTCAGTGAAATTTCGACATTTCTATTTATATATCCAGACTAGAGTATTTCAAAAACCATTTCTCAGACTTACCAAAAGACATTTTCAGGGTGTATACACCATCCTAATTGCTGGGATCGCAGCTATAGTACACGCCGATATGCTATACAATGTTTCATAAAGCGCTGAGCGTACATCATGCGAAAGTCTTGTATATATTCTTGAATCGATATAGGGCCTTGGTTTACGATTCTATTATAGATGCCATAGTATAGGGCGTAGGGTTGCATTTAAAGCAAAAATCATTTCAAAACAAAAATGTTTAAAACAATGCCCTTGTTTAAAACATGTTTTTTTGAAGCCATGACGTCAGGAATATTCGATTGTGACCGCATAGCGGATTGATATTGACAATTGAAAATATGGGGTTAAAATAGCTCCTTTGGGGAATATCTACGTACTATAGCTGTTGAACCGACTATTTTGAGGTTTCCAACCGTCCCATATCGTCCCATATTACCGGGTGGTAATCTTCCGTAGGCTCATACAACATGTTTTTGTAAACTATTTACACGATTATGACATAATTATACAACTTGAAAAAAACGAAATTTTTTTAAGGCTTTGATTAAAACAATGTTTACAACATGTTTTAAACAAAGTGTTTTAAACAACCATTGGTTTTAAATGCAACCATAATAGGGCGTATACGAAAGACACTATATACTTTGTAGCGAACCAGCCATCGACCATTTGAATTAAAATGTACTTTTTCGTTCTCGTTATGCTATAGTAATACCCCATTTTGACGCGTTATTCATAAGCATAGCTTATACACATGAGAAATCCTAATCATATCCCTTCAACTCCCACACAAAGGCGTGTAATGAACTCGATTGACTTCAAGTTCGTCAAAACCGCTTCAGAGATATACTTTGTGTCAGCGGTTCGTGTCCGTCTTGTCGGCTTTGGTTTTATTTCTTGGGCTTATTGAAGATAAGTGACGTGTTACCGCTTTGATCAAGCATTCGATTTGTTAAGTATTTGTTAATTCCAAGGTGGATTTTCGTGGGTAGGCGACATGACTATTATCAGCATGCTATATCAGTAAATACGCCACCAAGCAATAAGCCTCTCTTCAAAAATACATATTTATTGAATAAGATTCTTGTGCAAATGTTTTACATCTGGAAATCAGTCAATGCTGATCCTTAGAAACTATCAATTTGGCAAAAATACCACAGAATTATCAGCGGGGAATTATCTAAATCTTCTGTGTACTGGATAACTTTACACTTTCAAATATATACAGTCCTTGTCACTTAATTTTATCAACTAGAATTATAGTTTCGATACTATTATCCACTGCGGAGTAGGGGTGTTCAAAAATGACTTTTTTGCTCCAAATTCGACTGGCTACTTGATAAAATTATTAAGTTACCTAATTGAAGCCTGTATACCAAATTTGGTTCAATTCCAACCAATAGCCGCATTGCTACAGCAGAAGAAATTTAATCATATATTATAAATAAAAAAAAATGAAAAAAATTTCAAAATTTTCTGTTCACCCCATGAAATTGTTCAGTTGTCTATAGAAACGATGTTCATTTTTTTGCGGCTGCCGCAGCGAACCAAAGTGTGTGGACAATTAAAGTTTTAATATATTTTGAAATGAAAAATGCAATGCTATCAAAGTTCTTTATTCACTTTTCACATATCGAAATAATTTCTTTTATTTTGTATATTCGCATGTAAACTTTCGCACAAGCAAACGAGCATGAAACACAGATACAAACCATTGAGCATAAAATTCGGACAGAAATACAAACAGGAAAGGACATGAAAAACACACACACACAATATACAGAAGTTGTCTTTACTTTTCCCGGCTCGC
>KE603127.1:0-10077 GCA_000444245.1 Botryllus schlosseri | reverse complement strand
GCAAAGAACGGCTCGGTTATGATATATAAACGCAGCTGTTGATTTTTACCCATCATAATGTTTAATTTGACGAGTACAAAACTTGAAATCTTTGTCCGGTGTACGTACAATACATAGCCTACGTATACTACACTACATAGATAGGCCTACTGCTCGCCAAGCAGCAACGGTCAAACTGCGTTTAACTATAAGCATAACCAAACATCAATACATAAGTTACTATTTGAAACTAGGCAGGGTGGTGATTATTATATTGCTGCGAGGTAGTGGCATCTGGAGTGTATTGATAACCTGATATACAGCATTGCTTACACTGTTCTAACAATCACACAACAATGTACATCGAATATATATTTACTACGTGTGGATACTTCTTACACAAGGACGAGCAAAGCTAATACTTCTGACGCAATAATGAGCAGTGGCGTTTGAAAATCAACCGCTTGCGCTATCAATAACCTGGTATAATATCTCTTCCTTGTTCATGAATGTTCGGTTATGTCATATTCATTGTACAAATAAAAAGTAATCGTTCTTTCACAAAAAAATCGATTAGATATCTGAAGTAGTCGATTACGATTACGATGACTTCGGATTTTTTTCGAATGTAATCGATTGCGATTACGATTACTTGAAAATGCTGTAATCGTCGTAATCGATTACGATTACTAATCGCGATTACCCCATGTCTGATCAGGGTTACCGCTGGCTTATCGAACGCCATGAAATCTTAATTAGGGATTGCACCGTGTATTGATTGATAAGAGAGAAGCAGACATGGCGGCGCCTGTATGACAATGTTATTCTCAAATCCACATTGTCTTCGCCATTATCGGCGAGAAATGGATTTGAAGTGACATTGCTGTCGTTAAAATACATTCATTAAAGGCGATTTATTAATTGTATATGTGGATAAATGGGCGAATAATGTATCGATTCAGCAATCCGGCCCGCCAAGTACTTAATTTTCCTATATTCGGCCCGCCGACTGCAGAAGTTGCCCGCCCCTGGTATAAACCATAAATTCACACTTTAACTGTTGTCTACAATTGTTGGAAATGTAAAACTTAGTTGTCTTGAGCTTCGAAAATTATCATATGGCTATCACCGAAAGACATATGAAAAGATGTGACTTGCAAAAGATTCATACACCTTAATTTTCGCATGCGCAAATAATTCAGCCAGCATGATTAGTACGAATTGATACGGAACAAATACGAAGCACTCGATGAATCCCATGTGGTGGCTTCGATTCATGAAGTGCTTCCATGATGTCTCAAACTTTCAATTGCGACGTTACAGTTGTTAGGCATGTATGGCTCTTTCGGGGTTACAATGGAAAATATAGGACCAATATGGCTCTTCGGACGAAAAAGGTTCCCGACCCTGGCTTATACCTATATAAACAGGTGCTAAATCAGTGGTTCTCAACCTCTTTGGCTTCGCGGACGCCTTTTTGACCGTCACGGACCCTCGCGGACCCCGCAAGTTTTAGTTCAAATTTAGCTCAATTATGGTGAGACCGTCATCTGTCTTGTACAAATATGAACTGTAGGCTTGTGATAAACAGCAACAAAATGACTCTTCTTGAAAATAACATCATACTATTTAAGTAGAAATTGGGTAGACTTTTATTGTTTCGAAGCTATTTTGCAGCTGTATTTCTACAAGTAGGCTACGTAGTGTCGAAAATCCGCGTCTTCGATTTGACATGAACGAGTGCCGGAAATCCATTTTCACAAATATAGATGGAGGTTAATGTAACATTAACGCGTAACACTTCCGACGACACTTTTGGCGTGATCGCAACATTTATGGCACCATAATGAAGAAACATATCACGTCCAGTTTAGTCATTTCTATCTAGCATCTCCTCTTGAAGTTATTCTAGAATCGTGGTTATGCATATCTTAGGATAAAATGGATTACGTGGTGAGTTTTCAATCCCCTCATTGTGACAAATTAGGGAAACTACTTCAGCAGAACAAACAACTAATTTGATGACACTGACAACTTCACATCGAAAAGGATTCTCAAACATTACAAATACATCCTGATTGTTCTTGTTATCTCCAAAACTTTTTTTTTCCACAAACCCCAACAAAACGTCTTTAAACAGCAATATATTTGTATTAGTAGGTTATTTGCAATTTGACAATTAAAATGAATTTGCGCAGTAGGATATTTCATGTCATTCTGATAATGTGAGTAATGAGGGTTTAGCAGTTGTGAAGGAAAGCTGCCTCATGCTTTCCCTTATTTGAAAAAATTACAATTACGGTTATCCATCATCTCGCGGACCCCCTGAAATTGCTTTGCAAAGCCCCGGTTGAGAACCATTGCGCTAAAACAAAAAGGCCAGACTTGAATCCGACAACATCTATGCAAGATTTTGAATCCCCAGCGACTCGAACATTCTCGGAAGTATTTCCGAACATTAGAATCGCGTGGTGCCTATTTAATTTGAGACGAAATGTGCAGAGAAAGGTCCGCGAGCATGAGATTATACTAATAATCGGTCGATCACTGGTCACGCTAGTGACATCTTAAATGTATCAAACATATAGCCCTATCATTTCTGGTTTCTGTATGTCATGGGACAATTGGCAACAGAAGCATTAATGCCTGATGATTAGTCAAGCGTATACGATACGTGACATCGTATCCCTTCCATTTGTTTGAAACTATTCATTCGTAGCACGGTTCCTACACGATAACAAGCCGTGAAAAGTGATGTGAGTTCGGAAGTCTAGCGCAGCTTTATATAGGTAGTGCAGCAATTAGAGCTTAATGTCTCTGATGATCTGTATAAAAGTATAGCTAACCAATCGTCTTGGTGCTCGGCTATACAATACTTATCTCGAGAAGCTGTTGCCTTGGGTGAAGTTCTTCGTACCAGATATATGCTCAATACAATGGTTTATTCGACGTTGATGCAGTAGTAGCGTATAGAGTCTCAATCATAATAAAAGGTAATCTCTAACACGTGTTACCTACACTTATATAGAAGTCTGGACTCTCGAGTAATCACTTCGAGAAGTATTTTCTTATTCGAGACATAGCGGAATATCATGGACGAGTGATCACAGCTGGATAGCTGCACAGTCTCTTCTCGAAAAGGAACTTAATTAGGGGTAATTAAGGGAAAAGCCAATTAGATTATACGACCATGAATGACAAATCGATTTACTATGTCGAATACAATTTTGGTACAGAAAGGTCACCCCGTCCCCCATTAAAAAAAGGAAATCGGATAGTAACAATCACGAGTAAAGACTTTTAATTTCAACGACCCTTTAAGTAATTAGGCTACATGAAATGTTATCCAACAACTATAATGAACTAGGTCTATACAGTTTCGGTTTTAGTATGAGAATTGCAAGAGTAAGGTTTTATACTGCATTTCTAATATACAAGTTATCCTAAATTGGAATAACATAAAACAATGTAGTCCTAAGCAATTAGTAAGCCTAAACAATTACAAATACATCCACGTGACAGCCCAAATCATCATGAGTGGTACCGCCGCTGTTCACGTGAAGGCAAAATTAACGTCAGTGTGTGGCCGGTATATATACAATAGTGGCCAGCTCAACATTGCAATATCTCGGTCGATATTGTGACTTAGAGTAACCAACATACTCAAGTCCGCGTAAACTTCAGCTTCGGTTATGAATCGTACACAATCTCGATGCTCGATCGATAATGTACCATAGAGATATCAACATATCTCGGTGTATCCGGCGTACAACTCGTTACTCAACTCTTGTGTGCCTGCACTGTCGTGCAGGCTTCCTGTGGGGTCTGGCATCTGGTCTCGGGTTGTAAGAACTGCATCATTTTCGTCCGCGATTCATGGTTTGTCTGATTGACACAGACGTCAGCGTATATCTGTGGGGGCTGGAGATTCAGCATGGCTACGTACGCGTGTTGGCGCTGTCGTGTAGGCCAATGGTCGCAGAAGTGGTTATCGTCGGTCGCGGTATATCGGTACAGTTTCGTCGGAGAAATAGCGGCGAACTGTTGCTGTCGACTGTTGCAGACGTTGCAGTGAGACGGCACGTGGTGTCAGAATCGTACCGAAGTATATTGCCAGGTCGTTGTTGTTGAGTAGGTCGAAATCGTTTCGATGAATTCGCACACATGAGTAGAAGATTGGTACGCCGGAACGCGGAGCGTGGACGACGGACACGTATATATTCGCCAACTCTGTAAAAAACCTCACGACAGCATCACGTGGAAAGGGCATATAGCACTATTACAATTGGCACAAAATAACGATACAAGCATGAAAGAAAACACACAATCTATCAATAAGTGACCAGTCTGATAAGGCAACCCTAAACCTAATTATGAAGGTGTTGACAATATCAGAAACAATAAAAAAAGAATAAGGCACGCTATTCCCTGACAGCGTTGCAAGCATAGGGGTCAATCTCTGGCGCATGCAGAAAAAAATGTAGGGAGCAGACGTGCGAAAACAGATTTCTGCACGTGGCAGAAGTAAATGCAAAATGTACAGGAAGTCTGCTAACTAGCGAACTCCTTAGTGTAAGTCAAAACANGTCTGNTANATTGCGATNCAAGTAATAAATTCNCGGTGCNGNCNGGGTCANNNTTTGCNTAATCTTGACAGCGGANNTGCGATTGATAGGTACTGCTGAGTTTTGTAAAGCGAATTCCAAACAACTCATCANATTTCNACCGACACGCAAGGAGTTACNGAATAGANGCTCTGCTCACGAGGCATGGCGTAATTGAAAACAATTCAAAGATTTATTAGATATGTCAGTCAGTAATGGAATTATCATTCAAACTCACATTGATCAATGNANGATGTTATCATACAGACTACTGTTATGTGTCTGCGATGATTTNAAAGCTGAAGTNCNTATGAAATCACTNTTTGAAATGCCNTCAGAATACCATTACNCAATGTNGAGTCANGGAGNGGATTNTTTGAATGACATATATGCTGAGCAAGAAATCTGTATTGCGAATTTACACTTNTTTGCTAAAAGCGTTACGCAACTTNAGAATTCACTNGGTTTGTAATCAGCGGAACACGTGGCGATATGGNGTGTGCCCNAAAACACTGTTTTAATATCGAAAGCTGAAAACCACATANGCGTTTTGTGATAAGGTATCCGNNAANGNATTGAAAGAAAAAAACAACGATNTCCGTAACTAGAATATTTCGTNATATTAACGGGNCCGTTATCTATGAATCNAGAACCAATTTACGCAGTTCAGTTATATCATCTGACCGATAACAAGATATGTCATATTTATACCGAATTTTATAATAGGTCTTGCGCTGAGTACGTTGCATTGCGGCGTTCACAATGTTGACTACGAATTCACCGATTACACCTAAATAGCGGAGGCCATTATAGCTAAGTAGGTTACTCATGATACGCGTTGTATCGCATAAAAATGCTTTTCGACATAACAGTCAAATGTACTTAAAATCAGACGCGAGGTTGCGGTACTGTTCAAAAGTTTTATCGTGTAAACCAGGAGATTCGCTAAAAGAAGACGCATTCAGCCCTGTCTCGTTCAAACTGCCCGCAGATTGTTTAGAGCAANAACTTTATGCCCCAACCTTACAGCGAATTGGAACATCTNAAAATCCATTAACCATAAGTATACCAGATATTACATCCAAATACATATAGTCACTCCGGTTCACACTCACGCGCGTAACGAAATCACAGTCGCCGATTTCCCGCATCTAATCCCCAAATACATNTGAGNGTGGCCGTATAAATTGCATAATTATCGGTGATTCTTCTCAAGCAAATGTGGGACAAATCCATTATGTGCGTATGGTAATCCCATAATATTGGGCTTAACGAATTCNACAACTGTGGGATAAGTTCATTATATTTGNACACATGATACTCCCCCATATTAANGAATNCAAGCAAAAGCTACCCAANANCTGATTACATTCGTCCATATCTTAGCGTAATATCTTCTTTTGAAATCAAATATTAGTGATCACGGGAAGCGGGTATCGAATGTAATGCGCTCATATATTTATTCCTCTCAGAAAAGCCAGCGTCGGCACGCTGGGCAATGGTCAACAGTTCCCGTGTGCTAGTATGTAATAAGCAGTACATGTAGTATGTAATGCGCTTCAGTTAGTAAACAACCAAAGTCAATTGCCTTTGCGTGTCAGTCATACATTGTCTCAGAGAAGCTGAGCTATCATTTACTGACGGCTCGACACAATTTTGAACGGGAAGGCGATTTGATTCTTGCGGTGCCATGTGACTATGTGGTGCGGCAATCTGCGCTGATCGCTGACCGGAGAACATGGCGGCGTTATTTTGACCAATTTTAGCAACTCGAGCTTCGCCTAAATACGTAGGCTCGTTTTCAACAACGCTGATAGGAAAAGCGTGCCTAATACTTTCGTCGGCAATACCGGGTAAAGCAGCTTTTTGCTTAACATCTTTAGCGTGACCGATTTCGGAGTTAGATTCGGTTTCCTTATCAGCAACTGATTTCTCATTATCATTACTCGCCATTTAGACACTTATAAGTGACATTTGTCTATGGCAATACTGAATATGCAACGACAATATAACAATAACACTCAAAAAATCACCAACACCTACACAGTCATAGGGTCTGCTGTCGTGAAGTTTTCAACAGAAATCGACAATTAAAACGTGTACCGTGTTCGTCCGTGAAGAATGTCCTTGTAGTCGATAGCAAAACGTCAGTCTCAGTATTGAAGATGTATATCCAACGACTGTTCTCGGGGCCCATGCAGCAATTAGAGCTTAATGTCTCTGATGATCTGTATAAAAGTATAGCTAACCAATCGTCTTGGTGCTCGGCTATACAATACTTATCTCGAGAAGCTGTTGCCTTGGGTGAAGTTCTTCGTACCAGATATATGCTCAATACAATGGTTTATTCGACGTTGATGCAGTAGTAGCGTATAGAGTCTCAATCATAATAAAAGGTAATCTCTAACACGTGTTACCTACACTTATATAGAAGTCTGGACTCTCGAGTAATCACTTCGAGAAGTATTTTCTTATTCGAGACATAGCGGAATATCATGGACGAGTGATCACAGCTGGATAGCTGCAGTAGACAGAATCATGTATAAAGGCGCATGTACGAAAGCGCATGTACCGCGCATGTAACTATATTAGTGTGACGAAATATCCCCGTCAAATATCCTTCTCGAAAAGGGTCTATATAAGAAAGCGAACAATCATGAGCATACCTCTTCGGACCTTTAAATGGGGTCATAGCTAAAACTCTGCGATCAATCTTCAACGTTATTCCATTTTCTCGTTCACTGGGGTAGGGAAAAGAGCACCCGTCGCCCTAATACGCTTAGATGCGCAATTTTCCGTCACTATTTGTTATGACTATTTTGTGGCACTTACATATTGCCAAATACTTGAATATCTAAAATTTGGACGCGGGACGCGTTTTTCAGACCCCTGACTTTTACCACGATTTGTCTTATGACAAACATAGATGAAACAGCCCAATGTACTAAGCATTGAATAGACTGCTGATGTAATATAGAGGAATATACCAGCTGCAATCACTTGCTAATGAAGGCGATAGTGAGAGCTGACTCTTCGTTCTCGGTAACTGTGATGTGAATATCAAGGGCTGATGTCAACACGAGAAAGTGCCTGACCGTAACTGAGATTATGACTTCATGTCTCTACTGCATGGAGAACGATAATAATGAGAATTGCTCCATGAGCAATCAATATTTCGAATGGTTGGTCCAGAACAAACCTGTATACTACTGCAAAAAGTATAGACGTCGAGTGCTTCGTTTTGTTTTTATGACAATTTTTATATCCATTTACATTGAGAAATTCTACAAACGCACACATTGTATTCATCACGATCAACGCCAACCGTTTCTTCAATGGATTCGCATCCGTCTGAAGAATAAGTCGGCTTCTTTAAGTAAACAAGCTTTAACGGAATTCAAACAATACAACACGCGTTCAAACGATCAAGCGGTACGTACCGGGCGTTTACCTAAAGTTACTTATTCACAGCACCGACTTTTCACTGTCGTTAGAATAGACCGGCTACTTTGCCACTTAACCCCTTATGAATGGTGAAACTGAATACAAAATGTATAGGTCTAAGGCTGTTCAATACGTCATCGTCACTGGCCACAATACTGCAGTTAGTGATTACGGGAATGAATTGGACATCAAATAGCCTATGCTTCAATGACCTGCCCATAGTAGTCAGTGCTAGTTTCACAACGTTCCTTACCAAAAGTGACGAGGAACGTGGGAAATCGTGTAAAACATGGATGTTATCGCATTGCGTATGTCAATGTAATTTATCAATAGGAGGTTTCACAGTACGACAGCACTGTTGAAATTAGAGTGATAAAATTGGTAGAACGAAACCAGAACATTTCCGTCAATAACACGATGCCACACTACCATTGCTTGAACCAGCGTTCATCACTGCAGTACTGATCATGCGGCAGTGGTCGCAAAGACAACTTGTACTCATAGCTTGTACAGTTTAGGCTCGATCGAGTATAAAGTCGTGTTTGGAAAGAAGTGCATCGCTATTACGGGTGATATTGTCGTAACACGAAGCTCTCGAATTACGTAATCGCACTTATTTGCGGCGCCGTTGACACTTGTCGTGATGATGTATCTTGCAGCTTCGATTAGTTTCACTTACGAGTGACTAAAAATGTTTGCAGAAGCTAGTTCCAATCTACTCATCAAAAATATAAGCCTACTTCCCAGAGTAATTAGAATACCTTGTATTTCCTGCTTCTACTTTGAATAGATTTATAATGCCTTGCATATCACTTTGTCTACTAGCAATTGAGTCGATAAATGCGTTGATTACATTTAATTGTACTCAGGTATCATCAGGGACTAGTCTGACATGCTAGGTTTCTTACTGATCAGTAGGGCAAGATTTTGTTGCGCTAAAATCGCGAGAAAGTTACATTTAACAAAAGTAGCGGTAAAAAGTTGCATTGATATTGTTTCTAAGCATTAGGGTGTGAGATAATCGAAAGGTTCCGTTGTATAACCTAACAATGTAAAATTTGCAGGGTGTATCATGTTGTGCTCCTTGCCTTGTTATCCAAAGATCGATCATGCAAACACTTTTATTTTGTTTAGGGTTGAACCCTACCTGAAAGCAACTCGCTGTCAGTTTCCGCAGAGCTATCAAATTTTGTTAATCTCCCATTTCACGGGCGGACTGGCAAGCTTGCCGAAAATTACATTTTTTAACCAATACACATCAAGAAAATAACGCACTGCGAAAATATTTCCCCCCAAAAAGACATACAGCATAGCGATAACCCACCCTTTCCGTAAAACAAGTCAAATACAACAACCCAAACCCCGCGGTCTGCAAACTTGACTCAAGGCGTTGCGGAAAAGTCAATGCTGACGACTTTAACAAAATCTATAGCCTGAAAATCGTGATCCAGCGCAAAAGTAATTGTCGGCGGTCTCTCCTGGTCGTTCGTGAAATGAGAAACTACCTCAAATTTAAACGACAGCATTAATAAAGCGATCTATTTGCATATTGTGCTTGGCTGGGGTAGTCGAACTTCTACCTTGCAAGCCATTGCGTCATAGATAACTTTGAGATGCAGCTAACCCATTATATACCTCTTTGTTAAGCAAATCAAACAGAATAGAACCATACTAGTAATAGTTTATAACCTGGTTTTTATATACCGACAAGATAGCGTAATGGTTAAGCGTCCGGCTTCTTGATCGGTAGGTCGTGGGTTCGATTCCCGACCTGGTCAGACGAAAGACCTGATTAGTAACACTGCTATCCATGACTTCCCTGCTTGGCGCTCATGCATTACTGGGATAGCATGGAGGGGTGGCGCATGACTTAGAAAGCCGTAAAGGCTATATCTGCACTTCCTTGTCCAGCGGCATATGCACATCATGCACTCATGGTATGCATATGCGTAGATCGTGTGTATGTGTATCGTGAGTCGGTGTATATGCCGCAAAAACATCAAGGACAAAAATAAACTACGTCCTTTCCTTCCTCCTTTATATTTTGCGT
>ATSW01101797.1:0-10073 GCA_000444245.1 Botryllus schlosseri | reverse complement strand
GAGAGAGAGAGAGAGAGAGAGAGAGAGAGAGAGAGAGAGAGAGAGAGTAACCACAATGCCGTAGTCGGTAAATATAATGTAGCAATGTAGCCTACTAGCCTACGACATTTGCTGCCTTGGGGGAATATTTGATGAAACTATTTGCTGCAAAAATACTCATCATTTGTTACAAATGTGTTGGATGATAAAAGAATTTTTCAATCTACTCAGGATTGGTCCAATCGTCTGGCGGGCCGGATGCGGCCCACGGGCCGTATGTTTGACACCCCTGACCTAAATAGACAGCTAGAATTATCCAAGTCTGCATTCGAGCTGTAGTTTCGGCTAAAAATTTATACTAATATTATCGATGCTTCGTTCAAACACGTTTGGATGACGCCGTTTCATGTGAAAGTTGATCTCCATCGTAATAGGCTTGTTACTGATTATGCTTATTAATCCCCGGATTAGTCCGACTTTCTTGTCAGATCCGATTTAATTCAAGTATTAACTCTAAATTCAGTACGTACTTGTTGTTCCGCTTGTGGAGGCGCCGATAGATCCCAGTTGTGTCGTGCGGCCTCCGTGACGTGATATCCCCACCGCAAATAAAGTGATCAAATACTTCGTACCGGGGTCCAAATCTTCCAGCAATATGGACGAGTTTGCGATATTATAGATATTTTTGGTCTCTCTCGTCCTGGAGAATTACATAATGTCAGTATGTATTCTATACAGTAATGCACTGTAAATACATCAGTGCAAAATATTGTATTTACCAGATTTAAACCATAGCGCACGGTACAAATAGGCGCTTTCTGGTACCAAATCTTACTTCCAAACCTAATCCAGTGGGTGAAAGCTAGTGAAAAACACCAATCCTTATGAATATATATACCAGGGACGTATAGCGCTATGTTCTCGTTGCGTGCATCACATGTTTCCGACGGGCAATACATTAAAACATACATAATCCACTCCACCCCTGGATTATCTCTCCATAATAAATGGTTCATTTGACTTGCTTTCACCCATTGCAGTTCTATGTATTGTATACAATAGGCAGGTTTTGTATAAGAGAGTACCGTTTATCTGATTTGTACCGTATATACGCTATGGTGGAAATCAGCGACACGATGTTCGTTTACCGTGCGTGTAAAACTGGCGTCCCAAGCTCACCTCATGTTCTGGTAGGTAACATTATAGTATTTCGCAAGCCTGACTTGGTCCCACTCTACGAATAAACTTGTGGGTCGGATATACTCTTGATGCACCCGCACATTCGACGGTGACGGCAAACCTGTCGCAAAGGTCGCAGTGGCGTTCATGCCTCTTTCCGAGCCGATAAGCGCCATCACGCGCAGCGTGTACAAGATGCCGGACCTCAATCCTAAGAATTATATGTGCAATTGTACACGGATTCAGCGTTTGATATCCAAGTCGAGTTCGTAAAATTAGTTCAGGCATACCTCCCACCACGCCTCTGTTCACATTTACTTTGCCTATTCCGCTGATATCGCCCGTTGGGTAGACCGAGATGAAATAGCTTGTTGTCTCGGGCATCTAAATTGCATTATGAATTTTACATGCGATGATGCAAATGCGTTCGGCTGCAGCATGCGCCGACGCAGAATGTGGCATAGCTCCAGAGCCTATAATCGAGAGTTTTCGATTCTACAAGCGTGGCATAGAGGAAGCACTGCGCACTCAATGGTTCTATTCCTTAACTAATATATCATGTAGTGCTTAGGATTTTCCATTCAAACAACGTGATTTTGAAGAGCATTGTCGTAGGTAAAACATATATGACGTCACAATCGCTGTAATGTCGTGATATGTCGGAGTTTGAGACGTGAATAAGTAACGAAATCCTTCTTCTTTTCCGCACTACTCATATGAGTTATGCCTATACTTGCACCTACAAGCTCAACTGGTTTGGATTTTTGACTACTTCTACTACTCGACATCAGTTCTCAAATTTTTAGCAAAAACTAGGGCTAGAATCCCTACTAGAAAAATCGATATCATCGGCGTTGATTTTGATTTTAAGCGGTACCATGCCATCATCAGAGGTGGTCAGTAACGAAGTACTCCGAAAAGTCGACTCCAAGTAGATTTTGCGTACTTGCACTATTTCCACAAGCGTGTATGATATTAGACCACTTCTACTTCTGGGTACAAATTTACGACGTTACTTCTATACTTGAGAGACAATGATTGCTACTTTGACTCCCCCTGGTCAATGCTAGTGAGCACAGAAATACTAAGACTGGTAAGTCTTCTATTCGCCTACCTGCGACCACGTGACTTCAATCTGCGATGGGTTGTATGTACTTCCCCTGACGACGAGGTTGGATGGCGGCGGAATAACTGAGAACAGGAGATGCGTGGAAGAATTATTATAGAACAGCAGTTATAGCTGGAATTTGATTTGCTTACGGGTAGTAACTCCCAAGGTCGTGGGTTTGCCGTCGCCGTTTTTATTTCTGGCGACCACTTTGACTTTGTACTCCGTTCTGCCGTCCAAATCTGAAATTCCAGTTCGCGAATAATAGGGTAAACCAGTGACACATAGCAGTATACATCACGAATGCAACACTAAGTGAAAAACAACAGCCTGGGCTGCAATGTCATCGACGCGATTATTTAGTCACAATACAATTGTGACGTCACTTCCTTTCGTGTATCATCTCTCACTTTTCATCATATGGGTATGCAGCTGTGGTAGATGGTAGGGATGGTGTGAATGTAAGGTTCACGTTCGCGTTCTGTGTGTGAAGCTCGGAAATTTGGAGGTTCACGTTCACGAACGAACCTCGGTAGGTTCTGCACTGTGAATCTTTTTCATATATTACAATTTTCACGTCATTATAATATCTTTGGTTGAAATTTATTGCATTTAAACTGCGGGCCACGCTATACATGGCGCTGGCAGCATAAAAAAATCAAAACTAAACGAACATGCACCTTGACAATCTCAAAAATTTTACTTGCTTTGTTACAAAAGTTTGCTCGAAATATCCATCTTTCCGTTTGTGAATATTTAGTGACTTTCAGCTGTGAGCTTGACCCGCAATCACACAACATCAAGAGCGAAATACGCTACATCAAGGGTCGGCAACCTACGGCCCGCGGGCCGGATCCGGCCCGCCAAGCGAAATCGTCCGGCCCGCGACATGATAATTAGTTATCAAGAGAATGCGGCCCGCTGTTTCCTGTCGAGTTCCAAACTGCAGTGTTGGCACTGTTTGGAAATAGTGTGGTATTTCTACTATATCAAAACACCGTTATAGTCCATTGTTACGCCATAAAACTGTCTCGAAGGCGGTAAATAATAGTATCTCGTACCAAGTAATTACGAGATTGTCTGCAGAGTAAACTCATAGACTAGAAAAGTTCTCTTCATCCGGATGTATCGTACACCCGAAAGTGTGACTTAATTTTTAAAGGGCGTACCACTATACGATACACCGCATTACATTAGACGAGGGGTCACCAACACGCCGCCAGGTGTGTTTTTGCGGCGCGCGACCTGGTTTCAGATTTCGGAAAATATATATCAATATTGTATTTCTAAATGCTTGAAATACTATATTTTAAAAATCTTGATCGTTTCCGCAAAGATTTATTCCGTCGTTTTCAATATAACCATTTTTCGCTAAAAATGACTTTGACAANACATATAGCGTGCTTGCAAAATACGACAGGCCGATGAAACTGCATCCACCTCGCCCACCATGCCCTTACTAGCAATTAGATAGCCATGGTCAACACGATGCANTGGTTATCAAGCGGGGGTCCACGAAACACGTTCAGGGGGCCCGAAANACCTCACGTCTAAATAGCATGATGTATATTCTGTCGNATACCCCGCACTCGATAGCTGGTCGCGCTTTTGCTGCGACTGGATGCTGATAGGTCGTTGATTTGCTGGTGTCAAGACCACTTGGAGANGCTCTGGCAGTCGCGAGCGTAAGGTAGATCCATTATGTTGNTGATTCCCAGCCTTTTTGTCTTCACAGAATCCTTTTGAACCAGCACGCACCCCCGNGGACCCCCCAGGTCAAGTTCAAATTTAGCTCAATTGCCGTGCAACCGTCTTATGCAAATATTAACTTTAACAGAATATACATCATGCTATGATAAATACCATNAAGATAGCGTAAAAGTGAAGCGTCCGGCTTCTTGATTGGTAGGTCGTGGGTTCTACGCTGGTATATCTATGTATTCCCCNCTTGGCGCTCATGCATTACTGCGATAGCATAGAGAGGTGATGCAAGACTTGGAAATCCACCTTCCTTGTCCANCGGCATATGCACATCCACGCACTGATGGTATGNGTATGCAGTATGCACAGATCGCGTGTATGTATAGGCCTATATCGTGTATATGCCGCAAAAAAATCAACGGCAAAAATGGACTACGTTCTTTTCTTTCAATACGTATAATTCATAGTGTTGCATTAAGGTAAAACAGCGATTCTTTTTAACAATATTTTTACCACACGTGTAGACAACAACGCGTTACATTGATATAATGTCTTTTCACCTTAGCTAATAGCTCATCAGATGCCAAATATTACTTGTTGATATTAAAATCGTGCGGCCCATGGCGTCTATCAAGTTAGGAAAGTGACCCTAGACTATTTTAAGTTGGCGACCCCCTAAAGTGAGTGTGAATTATAGTAAAATGAAAATTCCGGCCCGCCAAAGAGTTGTACTATCGATGTCCGGCCCGTGACTAGCAAAAGGTTGCCGACCCCTGCGCTACATGTAGGTAGTCAACGAAGGATGAATATTCAACCAATCAATGAAATTGATAACGTTGTCTGATGTAAAAAATCTAGCAAGCGTACGGGGCCCATCTCGATTGTATCATAAAAACCAAATCCGTGCGATTGGGGTGTTGGCTACTGCTGTACAACTTGTTAATGGGCTAATATCTGCAGCAAGTATAGAAACCCGTTTTACACTCGGCTCAATATCAACTTAGCAACACTCAGCTCAGACGCCGAATACATTGTCCTGTCTGGCCTAGACGGAGACCGTTAAGGCGTCAGCTTATATTCCTTTGCAAGTCCTCGTCGAAATTGTTGGCAAAGCGACGGAAGATATGTATTTTGTGGGATTGTTATATCCTTTGATTGCCCCAGTTGCTACATTTGGCGACGTTTCAAAAGTCAATATGTACTTCAGCATTGTGGCATTATGTTAGGGTTACCATATTTTGGAATCGGGAAAGGATCACACATTTATGAAATCAGAAAAGTTAGTTGATCTAGCTAGACTGAAAACAGCCGATTTAGCTATTTTTGCTGTGAAATTGGGTGAGTTAACTAATAAAAAGGTCATCACTATCGCTCGACTCCCGATTTACACACTTTAAAAGGAGGACACACACCCCACATTTTGTGGCCCGAGTCTTCGCCAGGTATCGTGTACATTAATATATCACTTCAGAGAACTGTAAGGTTGGAATTAGCAATACGACGTCACGTGACGTCATGACGTTCACGTTCGCGTTCACACGAACCCGAACCTTTCAGAGGTTCACACCATCCCTAATAGATGGTATTGTGGTGTCATTTGCATGTAAGAAATAAACTAACAGAAATAGAAATGGACATGAAATAATTAGTGTTGAAGAGATGAACGTGGTTGGAGCAGACATATCATAATATGCAGACTTGACGAAAAATATGCTAAAAAATATGAAGACTATACAAACATCGGACTTTTTATCAATTTGAAAAATGGATCTCAAATTTTAAAAAATGGACATAAGTTACTTTCATTCCACAGCGATGATATATACATATATACAACAATACATATTTATATCATACAAGGCGGTCACATTCTTTTAGAGCCACAGTCTTAGGTGGGAGGGTATGATTCATAAAAAGCTGAGAACCACTGCTCTAACCTGTCAGCGTGACTCTGTTCCTGGTAATCTCATCGCTGGCCGCTTGCCTTCCGCTGATCGACACTATCTCGATGAAGTAGTTGTCGGCGTTGCGCACGCGGTCCCACGCTAACGTCAATGAGTTGTGGGTCTTATTTTTCACTACTAAATCGCGAGGCTGGCCCAGCGCTGCAGAATATTACAATTGAGAGCACTTGCGACATGTCACGTCTTTTACCACTCACCTGTCATCCGTCTGATAGATGCTGACTTGCTTTTTTCGTGTTCGTTGACGGCTTGTACTCTGATTTCGTACATTGTGTCGGGAGACATGTTCTCAATCCATATCCATGGGGTTTTGGTCGTTAAGGACGTATTCCTTCAATTAATGATACCAGTTTACGAGTTTTTTAAGAGCTTTTTGGGTTATCAAGGGGAAAATGAGTCCATACGCAAACCTATTGTGCGTATGGCATCGTAATAAAGTTGGTATGCCTCCGTCCTAAATAATTGTATGCTTTACTTGCAACTAGATCGGGGCAAAATCGATTACCTGGGTAATTGAATTCCGATTTACGTGTTCGAGTAGCGCGGATTAGGATGTCATCACAGTAATAATGATTTGAAATGTTCAAATATGTATCAGCCGTTCTCGCTTAGCAACTGCCAAACCATAACTATGCATATGAACAAGTGCTAACCTGGAATTACCCGGCACCGTGAGAATCACGTAATGGGTTGCCCCGGGTACGGTGTCCCATTGAATATGCATCCGCTCCCAATTGACGGACTCTGCCTCTATGTTCTTAGGCGTTGATAGTTCTGAAATATCTGGCGTTAAATTATGGTCGGGGCAGGGAAATCAAAGGCGCTTACTCGTGTATTGAGTAATGAATCTTGGTCCTCCCGGACCTACATTATTCACCGCCCTCACCGAGACTCTGTACAGCGTACCGCTCATCAGACCGTCAATCATAGTCTGCAACCGACATATGACATTAGTATCAGGACGGTTAAGAATGATTCAATATATAGGATCCCACTATCAAAGAACCATGGTGGTTCAAGAACTGAAACTACTCACTGTTGGTACTTTGGCATAACAGTCGAAGTAAAGCTGTAAATTTCTACTCAATTACGAGTAGCAGTAGAAAATGAAAGGGCGAAAAGGATCCAAGGAATAACTTTCTAAAAGTAGATTTGGTCGACACGTCGTATACTTTTAGTAATCAATATATATTTTAGGATATACATACATGTTCACGACTAATGCAAAATAACTGATGATGCTATATACAAGGAGGTGCCAGTAATTAACAGGTCCAAAAATGTATTCAGTTACCATGATACACGGTATATTTCCTCGGTCGCCACAACAATTTCGCTCATAACATGACGGAAGCAATGAAACATATCTAAAAACGACATTCTACTTTGCAGAATCCTAAATCTGAAAGGTAAATATAGTTTTGTCGAAAAAATGTTAAGTAGAAAGGGAAGTAGTTCAAAAAGATTACCACTGGAGTAGGTATACTAGAAGTGTGCAAAACGTAGGCCTACTTGAGTACTCGAAAAGTCCATCGAAGTATAAATAAACTTTGTTACTGACCGCGTCAGCAAAGAACTAACACCATTCTCACCGACGTGCTCTTCGATTCATGCTTGAAGGATGTTGTTCCGGCCGTAACGTCCAAGAGGTAATGGCTCGCTCCTACGACTGGAAACCATGTTATATTCATCCTATCGTGCACGACCGACTCCGGTATCACTTCCACTTTGGGCGGCGCGGCTAGAGCTGTGAACTGTAAACAAGAATTCAGATTGATTCAGTCGTATATTGCTGAGGTCGGTGAGATGAATGGCGCCTTTGAGCATCACACGATTTTCGACATGGATGTAGGCGTAGGGTCGTCAGTTGTGTCTGACATGTTATAATAATAATAATTGTATAACGCACATCCCGCATTTACATTCATCCCAAATAGAGCTTCACATATTGCAATATCGAATCACATATTGCATGTTTGGGAATAGCAAATGAATGAATGAATGAAATATACGTACATTTCGATACATCTCGCTTCCTGTTACATGTTTACATGCTGTAGAATGTAAACCAATTCGAATGCTCCCGTTCAGTTTAGTCAATTCGTTAAATTGAACTAAAAGACATTTTATAGATGAAACGATAATTCCGACATTGAATTTATACGAAACGTGTGTACTGAGCATCGAAGACACGGGCTAGGACCATTGTCTTCAGTTTCATATCTCAAAATGTTACGCACCGTTGTCCCAGGGACCGCGCAGTGAGTTGGTGAGTACGCGCAGACTCGTGAAAAATGAGAGGGAACATTGGCTAGGACACTCAAGTCTCGTCTATGGCATAATGTTGGGAAATTTGGGTGACCAAAATGTTAGGGAACATATCACTTTTGACAAGATCGTCAGAACTAAGTTTACAGTGATGTCTCTCTAGCGTGCCAACAAAGGTACGCTCGAGATTGCAACAAACGGATTAACAGTCGAAACGATTATTTTGTCGTGTTAATCACGTGTTACGTACCTGTTTCAAAACGGTAGCCTCGCTGGTTTCTAAGGTGTTGGTCGCAGTTAAATAAATGGTATACTCGATGTCCGATCGCAGATTCGATAATGTTGCCTTCGTGTCTTCAATGCCAGGTCTGGCGCCTACGACACCTAGAGATTTGGGATATAGGTATATTTTACTGTTTATCTTGTATTGATTGATAAAAGCGCATAGAAATCCGTATCTATAATGCATCAGAAATTCTAGTTTCGCATAAATTTATGACAAGTACTGAAAGATTTACCAAAACTAGGCTGAGCAGCTAATCGGTATGCATCAGCACCATTGACTGCGTCCCATAATAACGTCAATGAGGTATGTCCAACAGATCCAGGTTGCACACGGAAGTTTTGAGGCACTTGCAATCCTGTATGAGATCACACTGCTAATTCAATGGACAAATGCGACATATATAAAACGCCTTACCGAATACGAACGACTGATGCCAACTGCCATAGCTGAAAGTAAAGTGAAATATTTTATTTAATGTTTGAGAATTCTACGCGTTTATGTCACTTACTCCTTGGACGTAACGCCATTTCTGCCGGTTCCGACATAATGGGGCAATCCGGGTCTCTTCTTCACCACTACCTCACCGCCCACATTATCGTTAATGCGGCCGTCGTGAACAGCGGCAGCACATATGAAGGAATCCTATGAACGCAAGCCAAGTTATCAAGCAATACTATTGTTGATATACGATGCAATTCTCTATTAGTTAGTGACGATTACCCCGATTAGTGTCAGCTGAAAATATCCGGGTTCATTTCAATATGAATATAGGCTACTATTCAATTGTATAATAAATATATATACCCCCAAAAGTATCTTATCGAGTTCTATATAATCGAAATGTGTTTCTCAAAAATTTTGCTGCAATTTTCAACAAGGAAGTTAATAAAATACCAGCCACGGGAGTAAATACAGCGCACGAGTTACTTACTGCTGTGTATTCTCTTGTTCCGTAAACATGGTCCTGATTTCGTGAGCATCTCGCTGGACATCTTATCCTGCAATATTTGGCAAAGTTATGGATACGTAAAGATGTATTTAAGATAGAAGGGGTATAATTTTGCGCAATGACTATACCAGTGAAAGACAGATCATCAACCTGCCGCTTTTCATCCTGAATCGGTAGAAATGACAGTATCCTTACTACTACAATAAGAGAGCAGTAGTGTAGACATGATCTCGTGTTGACCTAGAGATAGGTGTCATCGAATTACCTAGGGTTACATTTAAAACAAATGGTTGTTTGAAATACTTTGTTTAAAACATGTTTTAAAATACTTGGTTTAAAACATGTTTTAAACAGTGTTTTAAAGCAGCGGCTTGAGAAAAATTGTGTTTTTTGTTGTATAATTATGCCATAATTGTGTAAATACTTTCCTAAAAACATGTCTCATGAGCCTACAGACAACTACCACCCTATATAGCCGACGCATATACGATATGGGATGGTTGGAAACCTCAAAATAGTTGGTTCAACAGTAATAGTAAGTAGATATTTCGTCAAAGGCGGTATTTTCACCCTATATTTTTAATTGCAGATGTCAATCCACTATGACGTCACAATTTAATATTGGTGACGTCATGACTT